>NMRB01003073.1:59910-77957 GCA_002633025.1 Notospermus geniculatus
GGGGGGGGGGGTTATGTCTACTGAATGAGTTGGGTGAGAGTTGGGAAAGTAGACAAAGTGAATGCGGACCGAGGGGTTATTCGTGGGGACCGCGCATGAGGCCGCATTTGAGAAAGGATTATTTCCCTACTCCCCAGTCCTCTAGAGATCACATCGTGAGTCCATGATGTCGACCCACCTTGGATACTTTGTTTATCCAAGGTGGTGTGACGTCATCGAGTCACGTGATCCACACTTCCCGTCAGTAGGCGGATCGATCCTGGTGAGGTGATACGGCTATGGCCAAAGCTGATCATCCCAGCTCGTTGGCTGAGAGTAACGAGTAGGGGGTGGGCCGGCTCGAAAAATCACCCGCCCCCTCCCGCCCTCTCAGCTAATACCGAAGGTCCTAACCTCAACTTGTATTATGTTATGCCCTATAATGTTGTTAAAAGGATCACATTGAGAAATTGAGGGTTTGTGACAAAATATCACAAAAATATCATGAAAATATCAATATAAAAAACGCTCATTTTTCAAAATTCTGAATTTTGAATTTAAAATTCGCTCAATACCATTCTACAGTCAATCAATTTCTGTAAAGAAACTTTTTAAAAATCATTTCTCATTTTCCAGATATATCAGAATATCATCAGTTTTTATGAATTTAATATTTTGCAAAATTCAACAGTTCACTCATCAACAGTCACTCATCATGATAACATAATAGTTCATACTGATTATTCGATCATTTTTCTTCAATAGACAGAGAAATTAACGAAAGTCTTAAAATGCCCCAAAAATATAGCATGTTTTTCTGATGATATTTTGATATTTCTTGAAAACGGCAAGAGATTTTTCGAAACCTTTTTCACAGAATTTCTTAGAAATCATCAGGGAGTGATATCAAGCTAATTTTGAAATGAAAATTGGGGTTTCTAAAAATTGTGTTTTTTCTTGATATCTGCCACAAATCCTAAATTTGGTACGTCATCATTTAGGCAACATATTTTTGTGAATAAAAATGGGAATCTTGCCCATAAATGACCATTGGCATCTCAGCAGAATAGGAAGCATCGCTGTCTTTTTATTTTTTAACAAGACTGTACTTCGGCAATTTCCGTCGGGCCTGCGTAATCTCGACTCTATTAAGGGCGCTATCTTGGCAGCGATACAACGGTAAATTCTACCGCACTGCGCAGGTAGTGACGAAGCGTATCCGCCTTACATCCTAGTTGTATCCGCATATTGAATAGCCCCTTGAACAATTTTAAACGGCGACAATTTTGCTTGTAATTCAAAATACATCGTGTACATCGCTGCTAAATACAGTGAGTACCTGATTTACTGGTGGTTGTTAGAATTTTCTAAGTCCAGATCAATGGGGCCCACAAAAGGCGAGTTGACCTAGGAATGAACCACAGTTTACAATAACAATAATTTTTCATGGTGTTCCGGCTGGGCCTACCCCCATGTGGTCCTAAAATGCATATTATAATGAGGAAAACCTGATGTCAGTAAATTATGCCAGACCACCAGTAAATCAGGTACTCACTGTATATTAACTCCATCATTAAGGAAATTTGTAGTAGGTTTTTTTCGGTGTGATCTACTAGATACGACATCTTGCAGTCTTGCGGCCATCTTGTTTGTCACATGGCCAGATGAGATTACATGACCACTGAAAATAAGTAGTCCCCGGCAGCTGGGAAAATATGGCGGCCATGATACGTCAGAGTCAATACGTCAGAGTCAACGAAAGTCATGACTCTGTAGTTCAGAGTGGCTCTGTGATCAGTTAACTGGGATAAGCCCTCTTGGGGGGGGGGGGGGGTTACTGTTAGGTTGCTGGCAAGAATGAAGTTGGTATCAATCCTGGAGTGAAGACCATGCAGCTCTGCCATGTCATCATAAAGTCTATTGTTCGCTTTTCGTTACTCTTGTACATGTACCTCCAATAGAGTTCGGACCAGGCTTTCATTATGCGCTGGTTGCTTGGGCCAGGGAGAGATCAGAACTAAGAACCTCGCAGTGTGGTTCAAAAACCCGTGTCTGGCGAGGGGAAATTCATGTAGTCTGACCGCAAAATACCCGTGTTTTCGTTAGTTCTTCGCACGGCTACAAATGGCGCTGGGTTCGGTTGCGTCATCTTCACTGAGTTCAGGTCAAGACTCGGCTTCTCCTCCCTTGACCTTCACGCAAGCAAACCACATTCCGTGTTCAAGGATTTCCCCGGTCCCAAAAATAGCAACCAATCACGGCAAAGCTTGCATCGGCAGCTCGGGTATGATGACAAGATGACAGTCGATGAAACTTTATTCGAATGCAAATTCTCCGTGGAAGGACTTACAAGTACCCAAAAAGAAGCCGCGAAGGCTATATTCGATGGAGACTATTGTTAGTCTGTTATAGGACTGGCAGTGGGAAGTCAATTATGTACTAGCAGGCTAGTGTTGTTCGCTACGAAGTTGAACGGCGTACCCGGTACTCGTATGAATAAATTATCGCAAAGAGGCTTCTGATTGGTCGCACGAGAAAATCCCAAAGCGTTGAACACGGAATCTGGTTGCTTGCTGCAGAGTGTAGGAAGAGGTTAGCCGATTTCTACACGATGCATTTTGCAGAATGGGTTGCGTGGTCCACATGCGCCTCCAATACAGAAATGACCGAAGTGTCATAGACTGTACCCGGTCCTTACAATTTTTATTACATCAGACTTTTGCATATGTTAGGACCGGTGTAATGCGCCCCGTTACAGAATGCCCTATGGGCATTCTATAACGGCCGAAGCCGTTATAGAATGCACCCCCGTGCATTTGAGGAAGGGGTGCATTTAATAATATTACAGCCATGATAGACCAAAATGCCCCCCCCCCCATTACAGGATGCCCCCTGCCATTTCAAGGGCAGTGATGCTTGTCGTTACACTTCAGAGGCCATGTTCAGTGTGTGATATAAGTCACAGGTAAGCTCAAGAGACAGAAAAATCTGTTGGCCGCCAGCTTGCCCCATTGGGCGAACGAGCTGAGGCTTGTGTACTAATGATTTCTTTCCTTTCAGATTGTTGCTTGGTGGCGTGGGTTCGAGACCCTGTGCGGGCTTTCTATCTAATGCTATTTCATATCCATGTATTTTAGGTATAATATTGATATTGACTCTTTATGTATTTTAGGTATAATATTGATATTGACTCTTTATGACAATGATGATGAACTCTAGCATATATTATTATATGTACGAAACTAAGTTTCGCGTTGGAATTGTTGGATAAAACTGATATTTTGTCATTGTAAACATTCTGTTTTATTTAGATTTTTTGCCGTTTTATCAAATTTTGTCCCATCGGAGTGGGACTACATCTAGATCTTAAAACGTTTGTTTAAAGAATGAATTAAACGCCTCAGCCCAACGTAACGGTACCCAAATCCCAACCCTTGCCCCAACCCACAACCCCAAAGCTCAACCCTGCCACCAAACGTAACCCTAACCCCTAAAACAACGTAACCCTAACCCCTAAAACAACGTAACCCTAACCCCTAAAATAACGTAACCCTAAAACAACGTAACCCTATTAAACAGCAAAACCCTAACCCCAAAGCAAACGTATTCAACTGCTTGATCGACAATGAAAAATACAAGCATCGTAAAATACTCCGATGTTATAGTATACGTTGTATTACAAACCAAGCAACAGTTCATGGTTACTCATTTATTACACAAGGTTCATCAATATCATCATCCTGGAGTCGAACCTACGAAATACCTGAATAAACCTGGGAGAGAAAGTTTGGTTAGTTCTGTACCACTGCGCCACTGGGACGAGCTAAACGGCATTGAAAATTCCGTCTACATGTACTTGTATTTCCAAGATTATTAAACCTCGTATACATGGCTAAACCTCGTACCAACAGTCATTAAGTGGTGGCGGAGGGGGCATTCTATAACAGTGTTCACAAAACAATGCTGTAATCGAGTGACCGGGGGTGCATTTAAAATCATGTCTTAGTAAAACTAAATGCCCCCCCCCCTCCCGGGGCATCCTATAACAGATTTTTCTGTTATAGGTTGCCCCACCGGGCACTCAATGGAGGATGCATCTGATAATATCACACCGGTCGTGCCCGTCGTGTTCGTGAATCTGATTGGCCGGTGCTGGCGCAGTTGATAGGAACTATTATGTTGATACATGTAGACCTTTCTACTTTTAACACCTTCGTGATTGGTGGATTTATTGGGTCAAATGAAGGTGTCCTATCTGCATTCTGGTACGTCAGACGTATTGAGAATTGAATATATTTACATAATTTACATAAAATTTCTAAGTCACGTCACTGGCAGAATTCCTCCAAAAATGGCTGCCAATACTGGTCCAAACAAACAAGCCACGACTGCAACGCGCAGGTTGGTAGGATCAGGTACTAGTCTAGAAGTGTCAGTGCATGCAGCGCGCCTGTCGCCGGGCTACTTAACTACAGTGTAGTAGTGTGACCTGCCGCCGGGCTTTTCGTACACAAGGGTTTGACACGGCTCTGGGAAAACGGGGCTATTTTGAACAGGTGCTACCGTAGCTATAGATAACCATCTTCACTGAGTTCACGTAAAGACTCGGCTTCTCATCCCTTGACCTTCACGCAAGCAAACCACATTCCGTGTTCAACGGATTTCCCCAGTCCCAAAAATAACAACCAATCACGGCAAAGCTTGCACCGACCCACGTGCATGACGTGTTCCCGGTAATGACGTTGACCATTCAAAATTAGATGAAATGACATCATTGATATTTTTTTCTTCCTTGAACGACGAAGAAACGAGGCTTCTGATTGGTCGCACGAGAAAATCCCAAAGCGTGGAACACGGAATCTGGCTGCTTGCTGCAGAGTGTAGAAAGAGGTTTGCCGATTTCTACACGATGCATTGTGCAGAATGTATACACTGTAAAAACAAATTAGGTACGGCGTACCCATGGCAATTCATTGTCGACTTTTTAAACCCATTTCTCATGGGCCGCTGTACCCATCATACGGGTACATACAACTCGGAATGAGTTTAGTGCTCCCATCTCGGTATGTGTACCCACGGCTCCGTACCCATAAAAACGGATGATTTTTTACAGTGTAGATAACAGGATAGTGGCTGGTATTCATAAAAGCTAGCAAATGCTTCAGTTATGTTGTGCATTTACATTTGACCTCGCTATGCAAATCTTAAAGGAGCACGGTATTGCCGCTTTTTCTCGACAGCCGGCGCCACTGCGCCACTCTCCAACCCGAGGGAATAACTATGTTTCGGCGAATGACCCGATTTACTGCGTACATTTTGTAATGTATTTTTGTAGTTCGTCGTACTGCCGCTAGCTGGCTCCCTCTACGTCGGCAGTCGATTAGTCAGCGTGGAGGTAGACGTGCAGCCTGGCTATCGGTAGATGTGTCGTAAATTCTGCACATCGTCGTTAGACCCGTCCTGAGAATCTCAGGTCATTTATGGTCGTACCCTCCCTGAGGACATCCAGCCCGTTTCGGTGGAGTAGAGGGACGTTCCCTCATGTGCACATGTGTACACGCCAATTGGTATTCACGAATCAACCATGCAATCAATGCAGTGGGGAAATGCCACTTGATGTAATAACCAAATATCGCGCCTAGTGCTACAACATCTGCACATAGATCTGGTGTAACGAGTTACCGGATACCAGTCTCGTAGCATTGCACCTCATTCCATAACTTATGCACGCCGTCGAATGATAGCTGCCCGAAACACATGAACTGGATCATACCTTCGTGTTTTGAACCCATTGGTGCGTACTCGTTATCACGATAATGCGCGAGAATCATTTTGACGCCAAGTTTATTCAGGAACAATCAGAAATTCAGCGAGTTTGTCAGCGAATCGAGAAATTATTACAGCAGCCATTTTGGGAGTGACCAAGACGGGATAGAAGCTTCGCTGTGATTGGCTGAATTCGGCGGAGTCCAGTGCTCCGCTGGTTCCCCAACGAAATGGCATGGATGTCGCCAGGGTCTGAATCAAGCGCGAGAAGGTGAGCCGCTTGTGAATCCCCTTAGTGCGAGGATGCGTTAGACCTAGCATAAAGCTCCACTGCATAAAGTTACTACTACTAACGCAGACTACTAATGCATGCACAATAAAATGACAAAGGAAAACCCACCATTTTCTGATACATTCGGGCTCCCTGAAATTCTGAAGCCTCCCTTTTTTCGAGACACGTCCCCTTCTTTTTATTCAACTGACAAACACATGCTGTGCCGTCATGGAAAAAGGTAATTGTTGAACAGTCCTCAGGCAAACACATGGCGGCACAGAATCGGGAAGAACGTGTTCCTTCGTGCACGGAATCTGGTTTTAGGATAATCCAACTAAATACAACTTTTTCGAAACACTCTGCTACAAAACTAGCTCGGATATTTGGATCCACCATGTCTGCAGTCTTCCTTCCACTTCAATCAGAATTGATCGCCGTTTGGGATATGGGCAATAGTACCGTACTGTAATTCTGAAGCACTATCGGCGTTGATTTAAGGGGTGACAGTCTGGGGTGTATGCTGAAGAAAGCGATGAAGGGAGTAAGAAATAAAAGTGGAAAATAAGAAGTGGGAAATTTTGGAATTTTGCGTGAATTTTTTCAATTTCTCAAAATGGACAAAAATTTTTGTCCATTTTGAGAAATTTTCTTGAAATAACATGACATTTCGTCTGATTTTTCGGGCGATATTTCTCAAAATGGACAAAAATTTTCGTCCACTTTGAGAAATTGAAAAAATTCACGCAAAATTCCAAAATTTCCCACTTCTTATTTTCCACTTTTATTTCTTACTCCCTTGATGTCTTTTTTGAACTAAAGGCCTGAACCCACTGCCGCGATTTCGCGCTGGCCTGACATTTTCACTGTAAGGCAATAAGAAAATATTTCTACCATTGAAAAAGTAGCATCAAATTTCTATGGCCAGTGAAATCGCCGCAATTTGTCGCTCTTCGCCGCAAAAGTCTCATCAATGGGTACAGGCCTTAAAGGCCTGAACCCACTGATGCGATTTGTCGCTAACATTTTGCCGCTCAGCGGCATTTTCTTTGTCAATGCTTTGGCTGAATGGGTTCAAAGATTAAAAAATTTTTCATCGCAGCGGCTGATCGCAGCGAGAAATCACGCTGTTGGGTTCGAGCCCTAAAGGGCTCCGCACACTGGCGACTAAAATGGAGGCGACTACCGAAGCGACTACTACGTCGCCTGCCATAATTACCTTTGCGGTCGATCAATGCTGTCATCCACGACATCACTGATCTTCCAAAGAAGCATTTGTCGCAAATAAGTCAACAAAAACTAAAAAAAAACTGAAAAATGTTCAGTCGCTTCTGTGGTCGCAAGGCCGGTCGCCTACAAAATCGCTCGAAAAAATCGCTAGTGTGCGGTGCCCTTTAAGGGTTGTGTCCACATGTGCATTTTACGCTGCGTGATTCGTTAAATGTTTTGTTATTTTCCGCCGCTCTGCTTCCAAACAATGGGCGAAACGTCACAACGCAGCATAAAACGCACATGTGGACCCAGACCTTAAGGGTAAGAATCCATTCACGCGATTTTCGAGCGGCGCGATGCCGCACCCTTTGTCCGTGACCAACGCCGCGGAAACAAACAATGCTTTCGAGCGTTTGCCACTCGAAGATCGCGTGAATGGAAAGTCAGCCAAAGAGCTGACAGGTTGGTTAGTGATAAAGACGTGGGCACAGAATTTGCATATTCGGAAAGTTCGCAACGGCCGCTGCCTGGTTTAAAAAATCTCGGGACGGCTTGTCCTCTGGACGTACGACAAAATTCGCATGTTAACTGAAGATGAGGCACGGCTGCTGAAAGCGATTCCTTAATCTACTAATGAGAAGCGTATGAATTACCTCCCTCACTGGTTTATCATCATCCTGACATCACTTCCATATGAAATTAAGGAAATGCTGACGTTGACGATGGTCAGCTCTGTTTCACGGCTATTCACAGTTTCACTGCAATCGACTCCTGCCAGGCTGTCATCCAAAGTCGGCCGTCATCCCTTTTCCTGCAATATCCTTCGATGAGGATAAAAATGATATGGAAATAAGAATAGACCGCTATTCTAGTATTTTCATGTTAATTCTGGCCAAGTCTACCACCATCAACCGGTTCGAATGCGAAAACTGCGAAACTAATTGCGGTCATTTCTTCATTGAATACTGAATATTGAATACATGGTTCATTTATGATACTTTTCATATATTACATACATGTAACATTGAGTGATGTTTCGAATGTGCAGGCCCGTAGCAGCCGGGGGGGGGGGGGGGGGCGGGGGGTCCCAGGCCCCCCCTTTTTGGCCAAAGATACCTTGGCCCAAATGTCCATTTTATATGTCCAACCTTTCTGTCAAACCTGGATCCGACCCCTGCCAGCCCCCCCCCCCCTCCCACTCATCAGAGGGCTGCTACGGGCCTGATATGTCCATCTTAATGACGGGAAGAGAGACAATTTGTCGGAGTTATTAGGCCTTTTTACTCGGTGCTGGTTCGAGGAAACCTACCTCCACCCTCCTCGTGCAGGTTCGGTTCAAGATGGATTGATCGCTTTTACACGATGCGGGTTACCGAACCCGCCTCGGTCTAGTTCGAGGTCTTTTTGTTCAAATGCGTGCCACCATATTGCGTGTATCAACATTAAATTTTTACAGCATTCATTATAATTATGTAGCGTGCTCAATCCCGCACGAGGCCGGTGGAGGTCGGTTCGCTTTTACACGAGAGAATAACCAGCCTGAACCTACCTCCACCTTCCCGAGACTCACGCGGCGAACTGAACTGGCCCGAGGAAGGTGGAGGTCAGTTATTTCGCTTTTACACGGGGAAAAATAACCGAACCCTCCTCGATCTAGTCTCGATCCGGAACGCACCGGCACCGTGTAAAAAGGTCTAACGACCCAGCTTACAGGATCTATCATCTCCTTATCTTCCTGCCAGATACCGAATAAAACAGATGTCGTGTTCAAATCGATATCTTCAAATTTGTCATAGCGGTTATTGCAATTGGAAATCTTGTTCGTTTGTAAGGAAAATAATGATACCGTTAATCAATACGGTCTAATGTTAAACAAAGACGGGGATGACTTTCTATTTGAATAGCATGATCCTTTTGTTTGCCTCCTCTAAATTCATCAAAATGATGATGCACATGACTGCAAATGCACACACTGATTATGGAATATTTTTGAGAGAGAAAAAAAAAATGGTTAGTAAAATTGATGCACATCCCTAGGGCCCCTATCAAGTGCTGTACCAGTTATACCTAAAGTCTTCATGAGCCGAGTGATCAAGATTTGATGATCAATAGTCAGGAACATCGCCACTCCCTCCATCGGTCAAAGCTACTGAGTACACTATCTGTGATTGGGATAAGAGCGGACTCAATATGACCGGGACGATAAGCAGACCAGACTGACTTGGGCCGCACTGCAGCATTCGGAACTTCCGACGGCAACTGCTCGGCAATTTCCGTAGACACTCGCATTTCCCCTCGGACACAATTCCAAGGTAGCCATCTTGAACGCGCAAGGATTCCCTTCATTTTCTGTGGGTTTGGATGCGGTCGCCTCATCACAACCTGCGCATGAACGAAATAGGTCACACAAAAACGTTGCATTATTGATCAATAATTGGCAGATTGGGCGAGATATCGGAAATTTTATATATAATATGCCTCAACTTATCCAGTGATCACGAGGGGCAGTGGATTGGTGTTAGTTGGGGATCATGTTGGAAGTGGGCAGTGTGGACCTCTCCTCACACCCGACAGCTTTACTATAGCTGTCGAGTGTGAGGAGAGGTGTCTACGTGTTTAGCCATATACACGTGCCAGCCTGATTGTGACAGGGTTCTCGAAGTGGTGTCACATCATGCTGCGAGAGTGGTGTTGCTGCGGTTTGGGGCAGGGGAAAGAAAAATAATAGCGGGGCAAGACTACTTACAAACACTGAAAACTACGTGGAAGAAAAAATGGGGAGAAAAAATTATTCCTCCAACAGGACTCGAACCCACGGATGTTGGAAACCATTCATTACCTGTGCTCTAACCAATGGGCTACCAGGCTTGCCCCGATCTTTTAGGTAGGTATCAATAGAAATTCACCCGTCATTTGATGGGTACTTTGCTAGTAGACATATAAAAAAGAAATGAAGGGCAAGGTAATAAGAAACAAAGAGGCTGCCAAAGACAACAGTAAAGAATGACGTAAAAGATGAAAAAGAAAGGAAGCCTAGGTGAATGGCAACTGCAAACCACTGACCAACGAAAAATTAGAAGGAGGCAATGGAAGACAAAGGCCTAGAAAGAGGACCCCTGTCCTCCAGAGAAAAGGGCCTACTAAAGGGGAAAAGGGGGCTACAAACCACTGACCAACGAACAAATTTGCAGCCCCCTCATGCTTTCCCTGAGATTTCTTTGATGCTGCAGACACTTGTATTCATCCTGTCTGTCAACAACTGCTCCTATCTTGCTCGAACCAGGTCATACATCATCGTTACAGAATGGACAAGAACACTGGTGGGAGAAACAATTGTTTCAAGCAATACCGTGGTTGTCGTATTCTGAGGTCGTACTTTCATCACTACATACCCAGTCGGATATTTCACTTCACATTGCGGTGGACAAATGGTTATATTAGTGAGTTTAAGAAACCATACGTTAACGCTAACGCTAACGTTATTGACATCATTTTGACGTCACATCGGAATGAATCTGTTGTATTTCTTTGGGGAGTGACGTCATTTTGACGTAATTAGCGTTAGCGTTAACGTATGGTTTCTTAAACTCACTACTACTTCATCGTGTTTTGTCGATGTCGTCTGTTTCCTTCTTTCCCCTGTATTTGATCGTTAGAATGTAAGGTGTCGGAGGATTGGTCCTACAGCTGCATGTGGGATCAACGCCACGTTTCTGAAATATGGATTTCTGTTTTTGTTTCGACAAATCAGCATGTTAGGAAAGTGCGCTTCAAAACATTACATTGTTCATGTCGTAGCTGGTCACTGGTGTATACTGCGTTCATTTCGTCGGCATTTGAATCTTAACTACCGCTAGGACCTGCTGCTGAACAGGCGAACCACAGGTGCGAACCACAATGATTCCACTTATTTTCATGCTATCGGGGTACGATTCTGGAGGCTTACTGGAATTTGATGCAACAGAATTGACCTCGATCCAGGCTTTCTTGCGCGTCCGATAGCATTGTGTGGGTCGCCTGGCCTCGTGTTTTGGGATTCCCAGAAGGGTGCATGCATTATGTTGAGACGCACTCTGATGTGTGGATCGATATTAACTCGTGACAACCCAGTGAACCGCGAAGCGCTTCGCTAAGCGAGTATAATGTTTAGGCTATCAGTACTTGTGACATTGTGTAGTGTGAATGAATGAACAATATGAAAAGTCGCATACCAAAACAAAAGCAAATAGGAAGGACTGTGATCCCAACAAGGGGGTTGGGGGTGCCCCGAAAGTGCGTGAGTTCACTCACTGAATGATACATGTATTTACATATTCCATAAGAGTTTGAACCATAACTAATGCCCCTGTACACGATCAAATTTCAGCCAATTTTTTGGAAATTCAGATTCCGGGGCGGGCATATTGGAGTTTCAGTTTATAAACCCGCATGTAGGCCTTTATTGAGCGTATTCAGAAAACTGGATGAAATATTTGATCGTGTACAGCAGGCATTACCAAATAAAAATTGACTGATAACGCGTAACCGTAGCCGAATCGGTTAATGTCGTCCTGGGTATAACCAAAAATTCATAAGCGAGCGAAAAATGTACAACTAAAATTTCACGAAAAAGCCTCCTTTTCTCAGCTCTGTAGAGTGCGTAATTTCACAATTTGACAGGCTGTGTGTGGTTTACTCTGTAATATATTGCACAATATGCCATTGTATTCAGGGGGTTAAATAAATCATTTTGTGTGAAAATATGAATTTACCCTTAATTAACCTTCGACCTTAATTAATGACCTACAGGCAATTTTGGGAAACACAAACAAGATATTCATATTCAGCACAAAATTTCCATTCAGAACAACCTATTTGTTTGCTTTTCCTCAAAAATGCCTCATGTAGTCATATTTTCTGGAAATCAAACCAGTCTATGGTGAGGAAAAACAATGCAGTTAGCTGTCATGTTTTAGGAGCAACAGCAGCAAACCATGGCAACCATTGTTGTCTTCTACTATTGTCCTCCAACGTGGATCTCTATCGCAAACCCTCTTTATGTTGATTTCCTGACGCACACTGCTTTCCCATTGGTGAAAAAGAGTCGAAGTCTGGCCAATTCAACGACCCTAAGGTGGTGAATTGCTGGAGAATGTATGCAACACCTTGGGTGCAAAAATGTCGATCCCTGAGCGAATTACAAATTCTGAAGTGTCCATTAGTGTCGAAACCCTGACCAGGGGGTGAAGGGTTTACATTGACCGCTGCATATGCACCAACAAAGATTATCTCGGACTCAGGTTGAGCCAAAATTTTCCATTAACACATAAAATAACCAAGTTCTATGTGCTCAAGTGAAATTGTACCGTGGGTCCACTTTGTGTCAGAAACTGTACGCAGGTTCAGATTTACAGACCTCGGGGCGAGGTTGTACTAGGTGAAGTAACTCGATATTGTGCATGCAAGATGGCCGCGCAAAAACGTAAACAAGAGAAGTTGAAAGAAGTTTGTTTTTGACTAGCTGGGCAGTTTTTAACTTAGGATGGTTTCAGAGAAAGTTAACCAACTCGCCAGCTGGACAAGATAACGTGTATTCACATTGACGTGTGTATGTGTCATGTGTGCATGGCCATGATGCGTAAGTCAGATCATATGAGATATGGCAACAGTACCACGTGGTGGCGAACCAATGTCCGCTAAACCACGTGTCCGACGAGATCTTGAGAATGACCTCGTGCCTAGGTCTCTAAATGAGAACTTGGGTAGAGTTTGTAACAAGAAAGTGGACCCACGGTACAATTTCACTTGAAGACATCGAACCTGGGACGCGCAAAAACGTAAACAAGAGAAGTTGAAAGAAGTTTGTTTTTGACTAGCTGGGCAGTTTTTAACTTAGGATGGTTTCAGAGAAAGTTAACCAACTCGCCAGCTGGACAAGAAAACGTGTATTCACATTGACGTGTGTATGTGTCATGTGTGCATGGCCATGATGCGTAAGTCAGATCATATGAGATGGCAACAGTACCACGTGGTGGCGAACCAATGTTCGCTAAACCACGTGTCCGAGGAGATCTTGAGAATGACCTCGTGCCTAGGTCTCTAAATGAGAACTTGGGTAGTGTTTGTAACAAGAAAGTGGACCCACGGTACAATTTCACTTGAAGACATCGAACCTGGGTACAATTTATGTGAACCCAGGACGAAAATATCCCCTTCAGCGTCATTAATTCTCTCCGTACTTTGTACCAGGAAAATGTACAGTACATGCAATTGAAAAAACACGTTTTTCACAAAAACTGATTTTTATGTTTCTTCATGCGTTAATTCCCATGGTTTTGGGTAATACCTACATATATTACAGGTTTTATGTCCGTGTATTTTTTTGTTCTTTCTTACCGTTAAAACACTCTGTGAGGGGGGGGCAATGACTTTAACTATTGAAGAAATAAAAGATTAGGCCTGCTTTCCATTGGAGCGTTTCCGTGCGCGAAAACGCTTGAAAGCATTGTATTTTTCTGCGCGGTGACCAACGAAGCGGAAACAAACAATGCTTTCGAGCGTTTCCGCGCACGGAAACGCGCCAATGGAAAGCAGGCCTTGGCCGTGATTGGCGTCATCGTTCGCTTGTGTCATATTAAAGCTGACGTGAACGAACAAAAAGCCCCCTTGCGACGAGCAAGAGAATTGCAAACGCCCTGCAAACACCTCAAACGAAGGCTCAGAACATGATAGACCCCACGACGCCAGGAGGGCGCCACCTTATTTGCCTTCAGGCAACAGAGCTGTCAACATCTCCGGATACCTCTTACACTACTCAAAGAAAAAAAATTGTAGTTATTTAGACGAGATTCGAACCGTCGGGCTTCTGATCTGTAGTCCAATACTCTATCCACTCGGCCAACGAGCCAGCTGACAGGGACATGATTTGTGTTAGTCATAGACGTAGGGCTTTGACTTACGTAAATAATACTACGAATAAGAGAAAACATGAGAAGTCCTCCAACAAGTTCGGTGGCCGAATGGGGGAGACGGTGGAACGGAGATAACAAGGCGCGGGTTCGATTCCCAACTGGGACAAAATTTTTTCTTTGAAAAAAAAAATGTTCTTCTTTGAAAAAAAAAATGTTCAGCAGGAGCTCACCAAAGGATGTTGTCACCTCGAAAGCTCGAAGATAAATAAGGCGCCCTCCTGGTGTCGTGGGGCCTATCATGTTCCGAGCCTTCGTTTCAGGTGTTTGCAGGGCGTTTGCAATTCTCTTGCCCGTCGCATGGGGGCTTTTTGTTCGTTCACGTCAGCTTTAAGGCATACCACATCTTCTGATGCTCTTACTGTACTCTTTCGTAAACACAGACCCGATCTAAAGAAAAGTATTTGTAATTACCACGCCGTTTGGTGAATTGAGGCACATGTAATAGGGATCCTGTTTCACTCATACCCATTCTTCGCAAACGCCGCCACATGGTTCCTTTCATAGAAAGACTCGGATATTCCTTCAAAAACGCGACAGGCAGAAGTCTAAACGCCGGAGCATTACATGTACCGGTAACTATACTGTTGTTTGTTCCAACACGAACATATAACCCGAAGGTTTTCTTAGCAATCCACGAGGAAAAGAGGATCATATCAAACTGGTAATTACTAATAAAGAAACGGAATTTCATCTTTTTCTCGAAACTCCATTCCTGATGAATTGGTTCTTGCCAATTAGAACAGTTTCTCAATAAAATAAAGTCATATATTTTCCCTTTGTTGACTTGGGTAAGAATGACATCCTGGTGGAGTATGATACGCGGCGTTATTACCTGCCAATATCGACTAATTCCGACGTCCTCAATAATTACCGGATTCGTTAAGTACATTATGGTTTCTTCTTTTGTGTACTCAATGTTACAACGATAAATTACCATTTCTCTTATGTTACCATGTGTATTATTTCCATTAGGAAGTGTACTGATATGAAATGCCATGTCTCCCTGTATCAAGAACGTCTGATATGGTTTGAAAACACAACCAATAACGATACGGTTTGGTGGAAAGGAAACACGGCCAGTCAACCCACCTTTTCTCAGGTCATACAACATTAATTCTCTCCGGTAGAACACTACGGCAAAATACTGGTAAAAACCCATGTCTTGAGGGTGCTCTGCATAACTGTACGACGAGTTCATAGCAACCAGATACATCCTTTTACTAGAATTAAAATGATACACCAGATATCTGCCGATTGGTGCTTTTTTCGCTCTCACGTGACATATAATGATAGAAGTACCAGAAGTAAACGTGTATTGCATTGATTTCTTGCCAGTTCTCGTGAGAGCCGGTATAATCGCAAATGCCCGCCGAAAAGCATATTTCAGTGTCGAAGTTTCCTGTAGAGAAATTTGGTGGAATTCAAAAGAGAGTTGTTCGGAACAGGCCTTTCAGACACTAGTTGGATGTATCATTGGTGTGACGACTTGGGATCACTCTTGGAAAGATGTATGACGTCAACACCTTTCGTTTCTAAAACCCTATTAATAATACCTCTGATTCCGCAATTTAAACGGAGAAGCGAACAATATGATATATCATGCCTCAAGAGAGAATTTAGAAACGATTGTTGTGTTAGCCATTTAAATCCTGTGAATAATAATACGAATAGTGAGCTGGGACAAGAGGGGCTGCAAACCTCTTTGGTTGGGGCTTGCAGCCCCTCTTTTCCCTTTAGTAGGCCCTTTTCTCGGGAGGACAGGGGTCCTCTTTATAGGCCTTTGTCTTCCATTGCCATTTTCCTATTTTTTCGTTGGTCGGTGGTTTGCAGTTGCCGTTCACCTAGCCTTCCTTTCTATCTGTTCATCTTTTCCTGACGTCATCCTTTACTGTTGTCTTTGGCAGCCTCTTTTTTTCTTATTATCTTGCTCTCAATTTCATTTTTACATGTCTACATGTATTTTGTTATCATCTTTTCATACGTTTGCTTAATATAAATTACCCTTACTATAATTATTTATAAAACCCCTTTCCTTTCAGCCAAGTCAAGCTTTACATTCACTAATTACATACACTGATAGTTTGAGCACCATTTTATGGGGCTTGGACTCTTTTCATTCCTTAATTGCTGACACGTCCTGTTTGTGTTGGATACTTCAGATCTACATTTGGGTTTCAGCTCAGTCTTTTCTCGAGTTTCAGATTGTAAAGTTCCAGCCTGACGAAGACCCCGCTTGGGGTCGAAAATTTGCAAATATTCTGGAAATGGACTTTATATACATTATCATATTGTGCGTCGATTTTTGTGCTCGCCTTCTCTTTGAATAGCGAGCTGTAGATGTAATGGCTTTATGTGGATTATAGATGTAATAGCCTTGAATGGCTATTTAGATGAGATAGATGTAATAGATTTAAATGGCTGACAAAAGTTTCCAAAGAGAAACCGTGAATATCATTGACCGAGACGCGTCACGTGAGTGGTGGACATTTTTCCATTTCTCTCGCTCAAAATGCAATGGCCAACGCCCGCAGAAAACAAAATGAAAGCCTTTTTCTTCGTTTGACTCCTTCAAATGTTTGAAGTCGAATAGGCGCTCGAGTTCCGATTAAATCCATTTTGGTGTTGATTGGCGTAGTATGGGCATGTTTGGCATGAATTCATCAAAATGTTGAGTGGAATAGAAGGAATAGCATGTTCGACAGTTAAAATGCTATGCCTACCGGTCCGCAGCGGCTATGTTGATGCCAATGCTTGCGGTGACCTCAGGCTTCCATGAGGGTTGAATGTTACCTGGAAAAAACCGTGGTTGACCGAAGCCCAAAGCGGCATCGGTCAAGAATGCTTTCTCGGGTTGACATTTCGGTCTGTCCCCTCCATCAGGCCACCCAATAACCTTTGACCAAAATAATATAGGAATTATAGGAGCTTCAGAGCAAATATAAAAAATTCTGCACGAGGGGGGATACCTATATTATAGGTATCCCCCTCGTGCAGAATGTACTATTTCCCGGCATTTCAACCGTGAAATCAAGTCCATACTTGACCATTCTAAAGGCTGAGGGGGCCGAAGTTCAGTGGAGCCGTGGTTGGCAAACACTAGGGAATGGTGGGTTCCGGCATATTTCAAGTTCAACGTGGTAGAGGGTTCAGTCCGATAATGCGAGCACTGAAGGCGCGAGCCACAAGTCAGACTGAGATTTGATGACCGTGAGAACATTGCAGCGGCCAATTCTTTGCCAGATGTCCAATTTGTTCGAATCAAATATGGTGAAAATATAGGAAATATAGGAGAAAATAACAAATATATAGGAAATAGGACAGGGGTCAGTGAAAATATAGGAATTATAGGAAATATAGGAACGTTGGGTGGCCTGCTCCATGGCGGGCGCCATTTTCTTATTGTCTCAGTATCAAGTGAAGAATAAACTGCAGCAGTGTTTATTTCCTATATTCCTATGCACCTATATTTCCTATAAACATCGTTTACGAATAATGTCCGCCATTGCTGACGTCGACGTTATGACGCAAAGCCGGGGGCGCGGCAAAACACATTGCTCGTTTCGTCGTATATTTCAACAGAATTGGAAGCGATGAATAGGCCTCGTAGCCATTTCTGGCGCAGGCGAGGAGGGGGGTCGGTCTCGGTTTCAGTTATTGGTCTGCATTGGGCAAAGGCCACTGCTTGACGAGGAGCAAGGTACCAAATCTTTGAACAAGTTATGGGCTTGATTGATTTCGTGATATCCCACACTAACAGGCTAATAGGAATTATAGTAAATAACACGTTATTATTTGAAATGAGAATTATTTAGTAGTGAGAATTTTAAAAAAGTCAGCATTTCAAACAAAGGATTCAAAAATGTACCCTT
>NMRB01003074.1:0-11487 GCA_002633025.1 Notospermus geniculatus
TGTGATCAGGTGAATGAAACCATAGGACAAGGGACAATAATGTTGCACATGTATACACTAAGGGTCATATTTTAGAACGTTCCTTAAGTTAAAGATACTATATCACGACTTCATTGTTTACATTCAATGTTTGTAAACATGGATGTTTACATCATGTTATTTTGGACTTTTGGGACATGCCAACCCACCGAAATGAATACTTTTGGAATCAACAGAATCTCTAGAGAGGCATGCCATCAACAAATTACTCATAAGACAAAGAAAGCCTCGCCATAAACAAACAAAATGTAAATAAACAATGAATTTTGTGGCCCGCGAAAATATCCGTGATACATTATCTTTAAGTTCGACCTTAAGTCTATTGTAAAACCATCGAGAACAATAGATTCAAGGTGGACCTTAATGTTAAGGAACGTTCTAAAATACGGCCCTTTCTCTAGGCCTATGTCTGATTTGAAGGACATCACTGCATGGAAAGGGAACAAGTTCTTAATTAGGGCCTAGGTACCATTAAGTGGACAATCACAGTGCAATTAGTCATGAGTGATTTATCCTGTTAATCTCCAATCCAATCAATCTCAATGTCAATCAACTTAATCACGCTTATCAAACACAAAAGGGTGGGGGAGGGTTTGACAAGGAAATCAGAGAAGTGGATATGATCTTATTCCGATACTTTTCAATCATCATCAGCACCATGGGCATCTGTGGCGCCGAACAGCAGGTAGGCCTAGACAGGCCCTGCGAGTGCGTGTTCGTGTCGTGTGTTCTGTGTCATCTGATGAAAATCCTTAATAATCAGCCTATTTATAGGCCGCCTAGGCCTAATTAATCCTGAAATGCATAGACAACTGGCAATTGACAAATACAAATAGGTAAATACAAATACAAATTGACATGAAAAAAACAGAAACTGTGGCGCTGCTGGCTCAGCTGCTGAGCAGCTTACACTACAGTCAGTCATGTTACAGGTGACATTGTGACTGTGTGTGTAGGTGTGTGTGTGTGTGTGTGTGTGTGTATTTTATACCTAACACGACACACTGCACAGTGTCAGTGCACTGTTGGTTGCACACCACTGGCACTGCACAGACAGGTTCTTTTTATTTTTTCTATGTCGGTCGTGGAATCAACTGTGGTGTAAATCATGCAATGACACCAGCTAGTTAAACACATATCAACCTTGTTCGTATAGCTGCATCTCTATACACATTGTTTACGCACCTTAGATATTGTAAAAGTGAATATAATTGACCAGGAAAGGGTGAAAACTTCCCCTCTGACTGCCATCTTGAACATTGTACAGGCCCTATGTGCATGGCTGTTCCATCAAACGCGCTGACAATAAGTTAGGTGTTAAGTGCATCGATGAAATCACTAATTTGTGACATTTAAGTTGATATCAGTGGAATTTATTTCAAAGTTCATGATAATGAGCTCAGATAGATGGAAAATTTGGAATGACACGCACTTTCAAGTGAGTGAGGATGAGTGCCACAGTGGGGGTACAGTCTATTCGATTGAACAGCTGATCTCGTGATATCTCGCGAAAAGGTGAAGGACGAGAAATAAATAACACGGCGCAAGTTTAGCATTCGATGAGAATCAGAAAGTTTTCCAAACAATGGCAAACGCCACATTAACCCGAATTTTTTTCCTTCTTTTGATATTGCTTTGTTTTATCGAGGTATGTACTTCATTTCTTCACAATAGATGTTGCCGTGAAAAGCTCGTATTTTTCTCAATATGTCGTGTATGTAAGAGTCCTCCTGCTCCTGCTCTCATCATTTTTCAGTGGTGGAACATTGGCATGCACTGTACATACTGTAGTGTACAGTGTTCTGACATTCTGTATAACTACGTACATGACGCGCGTGCATTACATACTGACATACAGCAGTGTTTCCGCCAGAGGGGGGGATGAATCCCCTCCTCAAAAATTTCAAGGAGGGGATATCCCCCCCTCAAGTTTGCAGACTAACCTTTTTCAAATATCACTTCAGTCATGTCAGTAGTGTTTTTCTTGAATTTGTCACGTTTCAAATGCAATTATGCAGAAGGAAGACTAATTTTGCATTTTGGAGTGTAAAAAATGACTCTGGAGGCCATTTTTAACCAAAAAACTCCCAAAAAAAATTTTTGAAAAAATTTTTTTTTTCGAAAAAAAAAAATTTTTTGAAATTTTTTTTCTCCCCCCCTCCTTGACAATCCTGGCGGAAACCCTGTACAGCAGTCAGTGTAACTCCATCGACTCTGTTGATCATCACTGTCAGTGATCTTTTTTCTCTCCTTTCAGGCTGAATGCAGAACATGCTGGTATAATGGTTATGGCTACACTAAATATTTCTAGTAAGTAATAAAATTAGTCATGTTAGTTCCTCTGCTGACATACCCCTACGACCGACCGACCGATCATCGCCGTACCGACGTAGGCCTATGTCGTAGGGTGGGGGCGGGGCTTCTTAGGCTACCCTCGGTGCCTAGCTAGGCGTACGCCTTACCTAGGCTGGCTGGATAAAGCTATGCCTACCTGGAATTTTAATTGGCAGGGGTCTGCCCTAGCCTGATTAATTTTTCATTGATTCCATTCCAATTGTAAATTCGTGTTGTGGATTGAATTGATCAGCAGGCAAGGCTGAGCACTAGGCTGGAGCATGGGGAGGGGGGTTAATTATCATGAATATCGGGGTATTTTAATAAGTAGATTGTAACAAGCCAGATTCCTCCTTTTCAGTTGCGGTGTCAACCAGTATTGCTGTGGACCTGCCTGTTGCCAAACTGTGGTTTCTTTTTACAGACTTTGGTATTTTTGGTACGTTTATAGCCTCTTATAATCCTCTCATCCTGAAGATTTTTTATGCCTGTTGAGAAGTGAATATGATTTATTCATGATCTCTTTGTTTCATTGACATCAATTTTTTAAGGCCCTCATCATGTCCTTAATTCTAATTATTTCAAGATTTGGGCCTACATCATCAGCTGGTGGCTAAATGATCTTGCCAGCATAAGTGTGTCCTTGCCTTTATAATTATCTCTAAAATGCAGCTATCCTGGTTCCTGTGTGACCTGAACTTTGACCTGTGACCTCAACTTCTATTGTGCACTTCAGAATGCGGGACAAAGATTTAAGACAAGAGTAGATTGAGTGATTAACAGGCCTGGACTCATCAAGACTGAGCCAATAGAAATCCATTGAAAACAACTGATTATGATCCCATTCATTGCTTTTCCAGGTTGTGTATAATTCTTGCCCTCTTGTTCTGCTCTGGTGGTGGTTATTGGTTCAGAAACCGATACTATCAGCGACCAATTATCATGTCGAGCACCACCAGAACAACCATGTCTCCTACGGGTGGCAGTCGAGGGGTGGTGTTACAGGCACCAACAGAAAGATCAGGTAAGCTCATCTCACCTCTTTTGCAGACCATTGAGTCATAGCTTTGGGTTCCAGGACTCTTCCTCTTTATCAGTTTATGCCATGGGCAGTTGGGCTGCCAGTATGCTCCAGACCTCGGTGATTATGTTGGCATATTTTGCATTAAATAGTATCAACTCGTATATTTTTCCTCTCTTTTTTTCAGCGCAAGGTTCATTATATCCACAAGGTGCAGGTCAACCCAAACCACCTGCGTACACAGCAGAAGGTTTTCAATACCAGACCTACCCCGCATCCTACCAATTCCAGTCCTTTGGTCCCCCACCATCATATGACACTGTCTACGGTGCTGGAGGCACGAATAATCAAACACAAGGACAAACCGTGCAGACCGTATCCAGCCAACCACCACAGCCTCCAGCTTCTACACAGACGAATCAAACCCAAGCCCCTGCATCTGCACAGTAGATGAGTTATCGATGCACCAACTGTGATTTTAGTACCAAGTATTAACACTTCAATTGTCCTCACTGTATTCTTTGTTCCATCTAAATCATGCAAACATGTATGAGTTCGTCACTCAGCTCAGCACTGTTGCCTTTCAATCACATCATTCAGATGTTGACCATGTGCCTGTGTATACAGTTGAGTTGAGTTCACATTTCAAAAGCTACATCACTTCCTGGTCACGTTTTGCCGACAGTACAGGTCCATTTGTATTTGTTCTCTGGCTTCTGCCTGGTGTATTGAAAAAAGTCTGTCAAAAAGCCCTACTGGTGATCGCAGCAGAAATGACAATTTAGTGAATCTGGCAATTAAGTGCTGAAGAAGTCAAAGTAGTGGGACAGTGTTGCCAAGTGGGAAAAGATGGGTTATTTGTAGCCAAATCTTGCAGCCAGTGATGCCCAGCTGTGACGAGCTAGTACATGTAGGAATTATACTAAACCAATTTGATACCATTATTATCAATGAGGGGATTTAATTCCAGAATCATTAGTCATCAAACTATCCATTCACTCCAGAATGGCTATTTCAACTAATCATTATGTAAATAGGTCTCCTATCATAGAGGATGCATGCACATATCAAAGGGATATTAGCACATTTCTGCTAATTTATTTAACTTATCATGACTTAGTAATTAACAGTTTGAAGTTCTCACTTATTGTTCTGGGTCAGAGCACAACATGCGGAAATATGTCTTTTAGTCAATTTCCTGTTAGTTGCTATCTCGTCTGCATTTTTTACTAATTTGGCAGGCCTATTTCCTCATGGCATGTTGGCAAAATTTAAGGAACACAATTGCTTATATTTAAGAAGTATTTTGCATTTACATTGAAGTTTATTCTAGTGGTTAGGCCTACTGTTTGTTGTTCAGCATCTGAGAGGATTGGCTCCTCTTTGTAAAGAATTAGACCCACAAACATTCATAAAAGTTTGTTTTGGGAAACACAATCATGTGCAATAACATTTTGGGTTTTGTGATTTTCATGTAAGTGTTTTTCTAGTGACAATTTTGAATTGGGCATAAAATCTTAAAGAGGGATTGAAACACTATGCATAAATGGACATGATGTATTCAAAGAATTTTAAGCATTTTAACTTGTAATAGGCCTATTTATCAATATGTTGGTATTAGCATGTTCATCGTTCTGAACCTACAAGAAGTTCTTTTAGCCTGACATTCCTATACGGAACTCTTGTTTTTTGTAACTGTTACCGGGTAACTATCATATAATGAATCTGATCTCTAAATATAATGGCTGTTACATGTACTTCCAACCCACCTAGTAGCAAGAACTCAAAGATATTGAACAGAATTTCCTGCAGAATATTTGGCGTCGACATACATGTACAGAAAGACGAACATGTCAGGAAAATTCGATCAGATCTGATTCACAGGGTTCGTACGCATCCTTGAAAACCTTGATTATCATTGAATTTTACTATTTGCCTCCAAGGGCCTTGAAAAGTGCTTGAATTCTGCACAACTTTTGTCAGAGTCATTGAAAGTCCTTGATTTCTTGTGTTCTTCCTTTATTCTCCCGAGTCTGGCCTGCATGATTACCGGTATGTTGTGATATTAGGACTCATTTCTTTGCAAAAATCTTCTGTCAGTGTACCAAAAATCCTTGGAAAGTTCGGAAACAGCCCTTGAAAAGTCCTTGATTTTTAGCTCACCGGGGTGAGCTATTACGATGGGGAAGCGTCCGTCGTCCGTCGTCGTCCGTCGTCGTCGTCGTGTTCCGTTAGCAGGGCACGTTTCGTAACCGCTGGGGCTGTGGATCTGAAACTTGGTACATACATAGCCCTAGGTCGCATGACCCATGACACCAAGTTTCGGTCCGATTCGATTGTTGGCTTGGCCACCAGGTGGCCAAAACCAAAAACACAAAAAGTGCAATAACTCCTGAACTAATAACTGGATCATCTCCAAATTTTTATCATAGGTGTATCTAATGAGGATACATGACATATGTAACGAGTTTTTGATTTGACCTACTTTTCAAGGTCACAGAGGTCAAAGTTTGACAAAAGTGACGAACCTCTCACAGTTTGTTATTATTTCACCGAGCGACTTCATATTTTGCATAAACATGCATTGGAGGGGTACCTTCAAAAATACCAAGTTTCGGCCCGATTGGACATCCAGTATGGCCGCCAGGTGGCGTAACCTGAAAATCAAGTAAGTGCTATTACTCAGGAACGACTTGACGCAGAGGGCTCAAATTTGATATTTACCTCCATCTAGATGACCTTTACATGCACGTCAAATTTCAGCCTGATTTGACTTCAAACATGGCCACCAGGTGGCGTAACCCAAAAATCATCAAAGTGCTGGGAGTGACTTGACCGAGATTGCTCATAACACTGATATGTACCTCCCTCTGTCATTAGACTATTATGTCCAACCCGGTGAGCACATGGTCCATGGACCATTTCATTTTGCTTTGCCAGGGGGAAGAACCCTGGATTCAGCACATTCATATGTCTGTGTATGCAGTGATATGCAGGGGTATTAAGGCTACCACTGTCTTGTCAGGAGAGGTCAATTCTGAAACTCCTGCTGACCGTAGTTAGTGATATATGTGTGTTTTTGACTTTTAGTTGCTGGTTGCTAGTTGTTAGATTTTAAGTGCAAAACGTGCTGATAGTTTATTCTGATATCCTATGCCTGTCTTGATAGAAAAACGACTTTTACTACTAGTTCAATTTCAGTGCTGTCTATTATTGTGTAATGTTAGCTCTGCCAAATCATGACTGGTCACATACCACGAGACTTTATATTGCATTATTAGATTTCATGGTTTATTTCATGATCTGAGTTGTTAGGTGTCGGTTGCATGTTTTGTTGTTTTGGTTTTCTTTTGTTATTGGTATAGTATTTATTATCATTATTAGTCTTGGTAGTATTTATTCTAGGCCATTGTTTTGTTATTCAGGCTTTGTAGGCAGTTTCTGTTCCATCTATGCATTGGTTGCAGTTCTTGATTCCTATCAAATAAGGAATTGACAGAGAAGTAATTGTTCCATTTTCGTCCAGCTGTCATCGCTGTTGCAGCTATGCCATTTTCAATACTTCAGGAAAGCACCCACATTGTATAATCAGAATTGTTGATATATTCGAAGATCTGCATTTATATGGTTTGAATTACCACTTGTTTTATTCAAGGATTACACATCATAAAGGAACCCCTCTCAACGGATACCTCTTCAGGGAGGACACCTCTCTATATAGGACACTAAATATCATTCGTACTTTGGTCATTTCTATACATCTTGACCTCTGTAATCTGGACACTTCTCAATATATACAAGATTTTGTGAGAGAGAGTTTTCCATGGTTGGGAGGTTTTAACATCATTGAAAACTCTGACTTGATAGGAATTTGAGAAGACTGAATCTGGTAATATGATGTTTGAGAATCTAGGAATTTTCTATGTGGTTTTAATGCTGGATGATGAAGCTCTTCACCCTTTTCCTCCTCTGATCTCACAATGCAGTCTGTCCTGAATCTCAGTATAATATGTTACTGGAAGGTGTTTGCTCTTCCTTCCACCTCTTATTGTTTCATTCTCTTGCCAACAAAAGGTCAGACGGTTCCTCTTTGATTTCATAGCATTTGCTCACAAGAATCTAGGATGCACTTTCAATATGGTCGAGACAGTTGGAAAGCTCTTATAGAGCATCAGGTTGTGGTGCCTGTCTGCCAATGTTATGTAAAGGGTGTTGCAATAGAGACATCATCGTCATCATAACATTGTCTTATCATCTTGTTGCTTTTCATGCTGCATTGCTGTAATACTGTATCATGATTGAAATAAAGATTGGTTCCAAAAGTAGTTGTTTCTTCCGTTTCATCCAGATGCTAGTTTAGGGTATCTCTTCTTTGAGAGTGTGGTTTGGTCTTCGTGGCACTGTCAGTCAAGAGACTGAGGTGGATTAGGGACAGCTGATTTCACCAATATTCAGCATGTTTGCTTCTTGAAGGTTCGAGAACTGACAAGATATTTGACCTAAGGAATGACCTGAATGAACTGCAGGAGCCTATCTGTTCAATGGAGTCATTTTAACACAAGCATGTAACACAGTGCTTCTTAGAACAAAAAGTTTAGTTTAATGTCGGACACAGATCTGAAATGTACAACACAGCATTGACCATCAAAACACCTCTTCACAGTTTCATTGATGGTTAACCCACATACCCCTTGACAGCCGAAGTGATGTATCTTCTGTCAGTAGTAAAGAGGCGGCACTGTGGTGCTACAATGGAGGTAATCACCTAATGCAAGGTTCATTTTCAAATAGCCTGCTAGGCCTATATAAATGTGTAGATTACTTATTGGAAAGAGAGTTAACTGTAAGCAACAATGATGCGGTCCAAGGGTGCATCACTAATCAATAAGCTAATCAGGAAGTTTACGCTATTATAACAAATGGAATGTACAAATACATTACGAACTGTATGTACAAATATCACAAATATACCAGAGCATGTTACAAAATATAATCTCCATGAAGTTTCATTGCATAGTTCGTCAATCAAAAAACTGACAGGCCCTCAATATTTTTTGCAGTTTCTAGATGAATACTGTGTGCACTTTGAATCTGATGTTTCTTCTTGAAATCCTTCCTTGTCAAGTCCGGCACCTAGAAGAAAGAAAACCACAATATTTCAATGGTCAAAAGTAGTTGAACTTCATTCACTGCTGCCATCTATTCTCAACTCTGAACCCCTTACATTTGCCCTGTCCTCAAATCTAAACTTATCACAGAACCCAAGAAAGCAGCATACTGTACAACCTTGGAGGAATTATACAGTATAATTCCTCCAAGGTACAACTAATAATTCCATACTACCCGGTACATGCATTTTCGAAACCAAGAACTGTACAGCTGCCAGTTCAGCATCACATCAACAATGGCTCACCTGTTATGAGGTTGTGCAGGTTACAGTAGTTTGTGCCATAGTCAAGGACGGCATACCAAGTCTTAGATGTCGAGTAACCCTGAAATAACAAACCAAGTTGGTTTATTTTCTATGAATGACACCAAATTGACCGATTTCTCTGAAATTCATGTGCTGTAGGAGAACACTGAATGTCTCTATACCGGTACTTACATCACAGCTACAAGTGTTCCCCGACCCAGAGAAGGTGAATGTCAGAGCATCAACATAATGTTTCTTAGGGGTTGTGTGAGTTGCTTTGATAACATTTCCTGAATCAGATACCAACTGAAAGAGAAGTAGAGAATTACTTTAAAATGGATGGCAAACCAAGGGGTTAACAAAGTAAGATAAGACAATAACCTGGCACCCTCAATCTCTCAGCAAACACATTCATCATAAAATATCCCAGAACACAGAGGACATTGCCTTTAGCAAGCCATTTCAAAAGTTCTAGAGCCAAAAGCAGTTGTTTGCCATTCCAAAGACTACATGACACAAGTTCTTATATTTGATATGTTCAGGAGAACCAGAACTTGGAAAAGTCATGAGGGCATCACAAGCTACTTGTATGTGTCAGTGAATCCAGGTAATGACAATCTTCCAAAGTCTGAAGGCCAAAGCCTTAAGTTCAGAAAACACAGTTATAGTGATATGATTTCAACTTCCTGAAGTCAGAGCAATAATAGGGAGAGACTGGGTCACAAATTGCAATCTCAAACTGAAACATCAAGCAATTTTTTTGAGAGTAAATTGCTCTAGTTCTCAGATATCTGCTTGGAAAAATTACACTTGTCAAGTAAAATTCCTCCGAACTCAGCATGTCAGCTTGTCATGGGATTGGGTCACTGCCCAATGTACACTTGGTATTATCCCCAATCCATGCATGATTAGGACCTAACTAAAGTACTTTGGGCAGATTACCTAATCTTGGCAGATTACCTAATCATGCATTGGATAGCACCAATTAAGTGTACTTTGGTCAGGCACCTAATCATTGGTTGGGCGTGGCAGGTGTACTTCTGCTAAGCCTATAGTACCTCATAAAGACACTTCTCTCCCCCTTGTTCACAGCCTTTCGGACCAGTCCATTTCTTTATCTGTGCAACAATGGCTTTGTGGACATCTTCACATGGCTGCTGGAATTTCCTAAGAAAGCAATGAATTATAGAGTTGAAACCAACACCTTCTTGAATGTTTCTTCCATGACTGTGTCTTCTTCAAGTTATTTATTCAGCAGACCATTATCAAAATATGCCTATGCTGGGGGGGGGAGGGGGCAGGATGTGGGGAATAAGTGGACTGCGGGAAGGAATTAGGAAATGACCTCTCTCTCTTACCATTTAATCTTGCAAGAGGCATGCAAAGGTCCACCATAGCTGCCAGCAACAATCAGTAAAATAACACACAAAGTCAATGAAACAGTGGACACCATGATGAAGCAACAGTCTACTCTCCGTGCACAACGAGCCTGCCAAGTTTTCGCTTTGAATGTAACTTTAGTACTGAGTGTTCGACGTCTATTTATCATTTCATAACTACAAACAATTTTGGCCTTGGACCTTTTGTACGGAGTCATGTGACTTGTCATGTGACAAGGACATAGATCGATCACAATCTCCACTCGGCTGCCTCATGATCGATCTAACAAGGACAAACCCGGAAGTAAACAGGAAGCACGTGCGTATTGGATTTATTCCCACAATGCACTGCTCCTGCCTAGCAACGTGAAAAAAGCAATATGGCGACTGTTTTGGCTAAAGTCACACTTCAGCCAAAAATATCACGAATATAGTCAAAATGACCCTGTTATTCCATGGAATTGAACGTATGAATTTGGTAAAATGTAGCATAGAGGGCCATTGTTTTGAAATTTCTCACTTTCTAGTCATAGTCACATAAAATCGTTCAATGTTCAGGACAAATTTAATTTATTGTGTCATCAAAATAGACTGCCTGCACAGTGAGTGCATGAGCATGTGCACAGTGCAGTGTCAGCAGGAGGTGACAGTCAATGACAGTTTGCATGTTTGAGTGGGCCTGTCTGTGCACTTTGCATGGCATCCACATGCATGCATGATGCACATCGACTAGCCTATAGGGCGGCTATAGGCCTAGCCTGGAATTCCTGCTATATGAATCTGATGATCTGATGATAGACACTGATAGACTGATGTCGATGATGGCATGGTGCATGTTCAAATAAGTTCATGTATTATGGTGACCGGTTTTTGTGGTAGGCCTACTATACTAGGCCATGTAGGCCTGAGACTTTACTGCCCGATTGCGGCGTTACTCGCTTTGCATCCGTAATTATTTTGTTATGTATCGAAAATAGAGATATTAATTTACCGAGAAATGTTTATGTCTCGCGGGCACGCGCGTGAATAAACGGGAGTACCACGAAAACTCTTCTACCCCGAAAACTGGTCACTCCATCTATGTAGGCCCCCTAGCCCTATTACCTATGTAGCCTAGGCCTAGGGCAGGCCCTGGGCCTAAATGAAAAGCATAACATTTTGAGTCTGCATGCAGACCCGGAATCCGCATGCTGTGCAGTGTCAGTCAACTCATGGCCAATCCAATGTAGGGCCTGTGTCAATGACGACAGTCATTGCCTTGTCTGCAGATTGTGATGCCAGATGTTTTAGCCCCCCCCCCC
>NMRB01003074.1:57056-77913 GCA_002633025.1 Notospermus geniculatus
CGACTCGAGATCACCACAACGTCCAGAGAAAATTACAACAAAAGACGTCTTCATTTTGTAACGTCTTTATTTGCGGTTATAACCGCCCATACACAGCATCAACACCTGAAGACGCGTGTCGAAGTACACGCGAAACGTCGTGTAAAAATAAAAAATAAATTTGAACATAGTGCGTATAATCCGACAAGTTATTTTATTTCTAATTACAAATCGCCTATGAAATGCCACTCAAAGAAGATATAAACACAGCGTAGTTCAGCACGTAGTTTAAACGCTGTAGGCAGTCATCGGCCTCTTCTACAGCAAGCCGTTTGAACGATTCGCTTTGTTTTCAACACGGTTTTCACACCGGACCAACTACTTATGATCAGAGATTGTGAGAGGTAAAGTGATTTGTTGAGTTGTATGCTCCCAGTGATCTGTTCGAGCCGCTAAACTTTTGAACGGAGAACAAGATGGCAGCCTCCATGGCTTCATTTTGAACGGGGTATGCGTGCGCAACCAACAATACTTCCGTGTGGAGTCCCACACGGAAGTAGAATTATTGCGAGAGGGCGACATCAATCTCTAATGAGGCAGCCGAGTGGAGATTGTGATCGATCTATAGCTAGCTACCCGTCAGGTGCTGCGCTCTATTGGAGTGGTAGAGTCTATTGACTCGCGGCCGTCCGATCGACCGACTCGGATATACATGTATACGAGCACTGCGCCAAAAAACGGTGACATCGTAAAAAGTAATTCGTTTCATACTTAAATCTAGGTATCATGACATTCAGTATTGATCTGTCGAAACGATGCGGGCCAATTTACCGACATATTATCCCATCGTTTCTTGTTTACTTCAACTGAAATGGGCAGACTTTTCTCGAAAGCATGCACAGCCGCCATCTTGAATCGGACGGTTTTATGAAGGCTGATCAGCGGCGGTCATTTTTAAGCGGCGATTAATCCACAACCTGTCAAATGCTAAACATAAAACCTCACGTCATAAAAGCCTGTTGCTTTAACATTCAACGTCTTTTAAAGAAGTTATGCCTTCACAGTAGACAAAATGCAGCGTGATAGGGGAATTAACACAGGTGGTCACGTCACACGCCCGAGTTGCCTATCCCGTCAGTATACAGGTCCGTGATTATACGTAGATCTATACGATGAAGTTAGAAGCTTGGTCCACAACGAACATAGGACGACAGCAACTGGTGCAAAACAAACGGTAACTCACGGTGACGATGGTTAGGTACGATGTCTTGATGCACGATGTCGATGACTGGAAGCCGGCGATCGATGACGATGAACATGTTGTGTCGAATATAACTGCTTGGTTGACGATTTCACTTCTTGGACGAATATCATTGATACTTGGACGATTACACTGTGACGGATATACGATCAACGATATGCTGCTGAAGATATACGGTTGGAGATATACTGGTGATGACTATCTGTCGACGATACTGGTGATGACTATACTGGATTCTACTGAACTGGTGCGTGCGTAACTAACGTAAAACTCCAACAGTGAACTTTAACAGTGATAAAAGATAGTATACATATCAAGAAATTTGTCTCATTTGCGCCAAATCGACGACAGGCGGCGCTGCTCCCAATGCATTAACTGAATTTTACGCCCGATTTTGCGCATAAAATGCTCCTTGAAGGAAAACTCGCTGCATGAAAACGATAGGTAAAATTCCCAATCTGTCACAAAGAGTCTTTAGAATTCAGTGGGCCGTCACAGAAGGCCGAGCTCTGAAAGGTTTTCCTGCCAATGAAGAGATTTGTTGCGAAAACACCACAGAAATAAATGGAAATAGCGGTCAATCCGCTCCTCAGGACAGGGGTTTCCCAACAAAATCAGCCTGCTACATGTTTCCTATGATAGAAATGTAGCCGGTAAAAACGCCATCCATAAGGTGTGATATTCAAAAAGCAAATGAGCTTATCCCTGTTGTGATCGGTCAATCAAATCGACTGCCTTCTTTGTTTAAACATGTTGACATGTTTATCACGTTGAGGACTTTGCGCATGCGCGAACTCACCGAGGAATTCCATAACAGGGGAATTCTGTGTCAGTTTCGTTGGCATGCGTTACGGCTATTCATGCATTTACTCCTATTAATTTTCATAACAATGTAAACTGCCAGCGGTTACTAAGGTCTGTTTCCTCTGCCTGGAAATGGACTAGCCACTGTCGTGTGTGTGACGTCGCGATTCTTTAAAAAGCACCAGAACGCTATTTTTAGCTCTGTCGCCAAATGGGACATTTGAATGGAAAGTTCTCGATATGCAACTCTAAATCCTGGTGTGGTCAAGGGGAATCAAACCCTCCTTGAGGCAGACGTCAAGTACAAAACTTTAAGAACGCCAATACAGGCGTATGCACGCCAATTATGCACATACACACAACACACACAGCAACATACTGTGATGCATTAATCGCCATTTGTATTTTTTGCCAATGCACTGCACTGTCTGCACTCTATGCACAATTTATTTTCTTCTGTACTTTGTGTACGAATAAATACATATATATATATAATATTGATTGGGCACCGTGATTACGCATGATGCAAAAGGTTGTGAGGTTCGAAACATACCGGGACTCATAACTTAGTCGTCAATAGCTGCATGTAGTTGGACCTACAATCATGTACATTTGTATAGGCCTAGGCTTGACCCTATTGTAGATGTATGCCTACAGCATTGTACATGTGGGCCTACTTATATGGCAAGCGGATTGTCCAGTTATTCAAAAAACCTATATTTTTGCAATAAAACTGAGTTTTATGCTCATAAAACTTAGTTTTTGTGGAGAAAATATAGGTTTTTAGAAAAAAACTAAGTTTTTTGCCCAAAAAACCTGGTTTTTTGCAATAAAACTTATATTTTTACAAAAAAAACTGTTTTTTGCAATAAAACTAAGTTTTATGCTTATGGCAAGCGGATTGTCCAGTTATTCAAAAAACCTAAAAAACTAACATTTTTAGACAAAAAACTAAGTTTTATGCTGATGATTGAAAAACCTATATTTATGAGCATAAAACTTTGTTTTATTGCAAAAAAACAGGTTTTTTGTAAAAATATAAGTTTTATTGCAAAAAAACAGGTTTTTTGCGCAAAAAACTTAGTTTTTTTCAAAAAACCTATATTTTCTCCACAAAAACTAAGTTTTATGAGCATAAAACTAAGTTTTATTGCAAAAATATAGGTTTTTTGAATAACTGGACAATCCGCTTGCCATATACTTATGCCTACTGACCTGCAGAGCACTCGCCATCCTACCAGCTCGACGGCTTTCATTCGAATGACAGCGACACCTGTGAGGTATTTGGGGTAATGGCGGTCTGAGAGAGGTGTTTGATGAAGGACCTGGACGTTTGAACTTCGCCTACCTGCCGCGCCACAGCTACATGTATGACAGCGTGGCAGGTAGGCTATTTTTTTATTCAGCCAAAGCCACGGGATAATGCATTAAACATGTCAGCTTTAAGATCAGCCTTATATCATTACAAAGAGGATATACGTCCGATGATTAGTTCTTTTCGCCCGCGACAGCACTCCCAAAGGAGCTTCTTTCGAAATAGACTGATTCCCCTCTTTGCCGCTGCGCTCCCGTGGCGCTCAAACCACAACGGACAGTAGCGCCGCGGGAGTGTCAGAGCGGCAAAGACGGGAACCAGTCAAATTTCAAAGGGTGTTTCATCGACCATTTCGTCTGGAATACACGTGAAACAAGTGGACCTCTGTTCCATCTCTATGTGGAAGCGTTTCACCCACACGTACACGGGCTATAAATTGGTGAAATGCAAGTTCTGTCAAGTGTTCGTCATGTTCGATATGAAATTGCCATTGATCTATTGAACGGATTCTGTTCTGACTTCCATAGGCTTTCATTGTAGGGCCTACATGTATATTGGCAGGCCAAAACATTGGGTATGCAGGTAATAGCCTTTGATGTCACATGGTGAGAACTGTTTGACCGCCATCTTTGTTGGAAAGTTTTATATATTGAACGTTCTCTAGATGAAAATTGCATGTCCTTAACAACACGCATTTCAGGGGTATTCGAAAAACCTGGACGATGGACGGTGGATGGTGGACGATGGACGGCTCTTTTCAGCATCATCGTTCTCCACCGCCTGGATGATAATTGACTCATTTCCGACATACCTCCCAGCATCAACATGAACTGCACAGGCCTACGATAAACATGATCAATCACGCATTACAGCGTTCAGAATAGGAGCAGTCAGCCGCGCATATTGCTAACAGATGGCAGCACAGTCTTAGCGGACCAAATGTACAGGAAATCTATTATGATCGCTGCTCGATCGATAATGACTGGGTCCGCTAGATGCATTGAATTGGGCCCTAGTGACACCTAGTGGTCAACTCGCTGACAGCTCCTATTACATCTTGTCTTGTCTACACATGTTCTGGCGGGAAAACCACCGATACCTACAGCTCCTAAGTCCTTGAGAATTTACTATGGCTCCCTTTTGAAAAGTTGTAGGGATTGGTCTTATCTCCCCAGGTTGTGTAAAAAACTAAGACCTAAGACCTACAAAAGTAAGACCCCCACAGTACAAAACTAAGACCCTGTTATAAAAGTAAGACCCCCTCCGGGGATAAAGGTCAAGGTAATTTGCAGTGGTGCCGCCTGGGTCTTAGTTGTGTACTGTGGGGGTCTTACTTTTATAACAGGGTCTTACTTAGTTTTGTACTGTGGGGGTCTTACTTTTATAACAGGGTCTTAGTTTTGTACTGTGGGGGTGTTACTTTTATAACAGGGTCTTACTTTTATACAGTGGGTCTTACTTTTGTAGGTCTTAGGTCTTAGTTTTGTAGACACCCTATCTCCCCATTCCCGAATTATAGTCGGTATAGCATTAATTTTCCAGCCCTTCCTAGCAATAATCCCACTGTACGGCTGTTTGCCGGAAATGTCCCAAGGCGTCAAACTTGCCATGCAAAGACAAAATTCGTGAAAATGACGAAATGCACCCAGGATGATATTTTATAAATCTTGCACGATATACTTTGATTTGGTGCAATTTTTCATTTAAATTCTTGCGTCTTGGAGGCATGTCGGAAATGCGACAATTATCATCCAGGTGGTGGAGATCGATGATGCTGAAAGGAGCCGTCCATCGTCCATCGTCCACCGTCCATTGTCCAGGTTTTTCGAATACCCGCATTTCAGTAGATACCGGTACCGGTACTGAAAATATTGATGCGCATATCTCTTCATTTTAAGGGAAAAAAAGGAATGACATTAAAGCGCCACGCTATGCATCCAAAACTGAGTTTTGTGACGCCGTCGTAGTGCATCTCATTTGCGGTGACCTCGTTCATAGCATTATACACACGGTCGATGTACACCATTTACACACAGAGCTAATTTATGGTGGTGAGGTTGATCATGATCTTGTCAATGCATGCTCGACAAGACTGTTCAAATCTATCGATTTGAATGATCTAAGTTACCAATTAGGTATTCTGTGTGTTCTTACACACAAACGAATGAGTTGAAGCATGTGTACCTTACCTGATGAAGGGTTATTCACGCTATAACACCACGTTGAACTTGTCAAGTGGTGAAGCTATGGCTGCCATGATATAGTATCAGTCCAGCCTCGGTGTTATCACTGGCTATATACGGCTGGACAGGGGACCAGGCTTATCGAGGTGTGGAGGGAGAAATAGTCACCTAACGCATATAGTCGCGCTTTAAAAGAACACTTCATCTGCTACACGCTGATGTAAGGTTTACTGTTGGGTGACCAACACAAATTATTTATTTGCAGCCAGAAATAATGGAAATAACGTTAGAAAAGAGACTTCGGTACAACCGCTCGCAGCGCCACGTCGTGACGTTAGTGTGCGGGTTCCCCATAGATACCTTGCCAAAGTCGGCCATTTTCCCGGAGGGTAATAACAAACACTGAATGTGCAGTGAATGTACGCCGTTGATGTACAGCATGTTTTGAAACCTGCAATGAATTACACAAAACTCCCATGAAAAGTTACCAACACCCAACCTCGTCCCCAGGGGTATAGTTCGCTCAGACAACCTCGGACCACTCGCTCACTAACCCCTGGCATCAGCTTTCGATTAATCGCATGTGATTGGTTGACGGGAGACCGTCAAATGTACCCAAGAATATACCGAAAGAAATTTTCAAAATATTTTGGATCAAACCAGAAGGTCGTCTATATCCAGGTTTGATGATTTTTGTAAAAAGAATTTAAAAAAGTACAAGTAAGTACATGTATTTCAAATTGATTATTTTGACTCGTGCTGCCACCTATACTTAGTCCAAGATTCCTGGATTATTAACCGAAGCTGATGCCAGGGGTTAGTGACGCGACCGCCATATTGTCAGAAAGCGAACTATACCCCTGGGGACGAGGTTGACCAACACCTCCTCAGCAATGCTACCGGTACATGTGTGATGAACTGTGCCCAGGCCCAAAGTTTTGCAGATATTTCACACAGACAAATTTGAAGGACTTTTATTATGCCCTTTTTAGCACAAACCTCGGCTCCAGGCGTATGGGGCCTATTGTACAGTGTGAAACATGACGATTCATAAACCTGGTTAAGCAACAAAAGTCAGTTTTTTTCTTTTCTAAATTACTATTTTGCTAAAAGAAAGCCAAGGCTCAGTCCATATTAATAATATTACTGATGGTTACATGTATGTTATTGTATGTTATGTGAGACATTTTCTTGGCAAGTTTTTATGTTTTTGCACATTTTAAAACATGCTGTACACCAATGGTGTACATTCAGTGTTTGTTATTACCCTCTGGGAAAATATGGCCGACTTTGGTAAGGTGTCTATTGGCAACATCTCGCCAGAGAGAAGTCTCGGTATCGGAGAGTGTGATCTCCAGCTCCTAACGGACGTGTCATCGATAAGTGAATGGCTATCAATAAGGCCCTCAACAGTTGTCACAAATTGATAAGATGTTCGAAAATAATTGGATACCGTTGTTGGATATCAGTTGTATCCCTCAAACTGCCCTGTGTGCACGGATCAAGATTGGAAAAGTGATTTCCTTGAAGTTAAATTCCGACTAACATCTATTTATACTCGAGTTCATAATAAACGTACAGGCGACCGGTAAGTAGGCTACTATTCTCAAAGTTTTTAGAATTCTTGTTCTTCTCCACAAGAAAGCAATGGGTTACTTCCTTAAGCCGCTCTCACACGTGCGACAATTTGCGTGCGATTGTATTTTTCTACGTTACGCAAACAATCGCAGAAATTATCGCAGACGTTAAATTAAACGCAGGCCAACTGTCGCACGTGTGAGAGTGGGGCAACCATTATCTCGAATCAAATTCTGCTGACAGATGCTAAACCGGCGATCCAGACGCGATTTTGGCTTGCGACGGCGTTGCGATCCCTTGCGGTCACCATATATGGCAGTCGGAAGTCCTTAAGGTGATCGTAAGGGATCGCAACCCCGTCTCAAGCCAAAATCGCGTCAGTGGATTCGCCGCTTAAGGGGGTTGAAGCTCATCGTTAGAGCCTATGCTGTGCCCATGCATTATACCTTGCACCAAACTTAAGTCCTTATCGTAAAGCCACTCTCACACGTGCGACAGTTGGCCTGCGTTTAATTGTGATAGACAATCGCAGGTGTACTGTCGCAAATTAACGCAAACTATCGCAGACCTTGCGATAATATTGTAGGCAATCGCGTGTAATCGTGAAATTTTGGAAATGTTCAAAAAATATAAACTTGTCGCAACTTATCGCAAAGCATTCGCAGATTGTCGCAAAATATCGCACAATGTCGCAAAAAATCGTTTATAACCCCAAATTATCGGTGTCGACTGAAGAGGCTGCAGACAGAAAACCCGTATTGTCGCAAGATTGTCGCAGCTATAATCGCAGATTGTCGCAAACAACCGCAAGTGAACGCCAAAAAACGCTGATTATCGTTAAGTTTACGATAATTCTGCGGTACGTCTGCGACAAATCTGCGATAATTTCTGCGATTGTTGGCGTAACGTAGAAAAATACAATCGCACGTGTGAGAGCGTGGACAACCCCTAAAGCCTAGGTCACATATCCACTCCGGGGCCCGTACGGCGAGTAAGAACAGATATTTTGGCCAATTTCTACGGTGCCCAGTTTGATCTAGTTTAATTTCCGCTTATCCATTGAGGCGATTTCGGCATAATTCAGCTTAGATCTGAGTTTCAGTCTCAAAAATCCACAGCAAGCCGCTGGGTGGGGAAAATCGTACGGCGCCCGGTGCATTTGTGACCTAGGCTTTAGACATGTCGTAACCGTATAGGCAAGAACGTTAGGGCGATGTCCTAAGACATCGATGGTGCAACCCATTTTTGTTCTTAACTTTAAGACAGCACCTACGACCTTTGGTGCAACCGGGCCCTGGTTTCGGTGTGATGCCCTCTATCGTAGCTATGATCCCCATTAATTAAAAACTTAATCCCTGGTTTTTGGTGTAAAAACTTCTGACAATGACAGTACGGTTCTTCAAACTTCTTTTTCAGATAAAGCCATGAAAATGTCTCAAATATTCCTCGTCGCCATCCTAATGGTGGTTATCGTGGAATCATCTCCAGCAAAGGATGCCTTCCTCGACATGGTTGATGGGAGTGTAAGGGCAAAAAGGTGAGAAAAAATCGTCATAAGCCTAGTTCATACTTCGACGCAAGACCATCGGCGTCCGACGCGCGGTCAAATCTGGACGCCGACTTCGCGGAAGTGATTCATAGTCCAGCGTACTTTAGCGACGGCGACCCGTCATGAAAATGACTCAAGTAATTACAGCCTCGCGATCGGACTCCGACCAAATCGCACGACGGCTCGGTGTCGGACGCAAGATCGCGCGTCGGCCGCCGGCGATGGTCGTGCGTCGAAGTATGAACCAGGCTATACCGGCCAAATGGCTTGCCGTCACATGTGCGTGAGATCAGCCAATTACTTAAGCCTAGTTCATACTTCGACGCACGACCATCGCCGGCGACCGACGCGCGATCTTGCGTTTGACGTCGACCCTGTCGCGCGATTTGGTCGGCGCCCGATCGCGAGACTAATTACTTGAGTCATTTCATAACGCGTCGCCGTCGCTTAAATACGCTGGATTAAAGCCTAAAGGTCCTTACACACCAAAACCGCGCCGCGGACCGCGACGGCGAACTCAATGGATTTTCAAAAGGGTCATACCGCGGCGGCAAGCGCGCGTCACTTTTTGCCTTTTGAAAATCCATTGAGTTCGCCGTCGCAGCCCGCGGCGGGGTTTTGGTGTGAAAGGACCTTAAAGGTCCGTTTATACACAGCGCGACCGCGACCGCGACACCGACCGCGGCAGCCGCATCGGATTGATCAAATGTAAAATGAATGGGAACGTTTATACACAACGCGACCGCGACCACGACCAAAATTTTGGTCGCGCGGCATGCCGCAGAGATTGCCTCCAGAGCGAAATTTTTGAAAATGCCGCGCGACACTTTTTTTTGTAATGTGAACATCAATGCGCCCTGGCATATTTTTAGGCGAGCACGACGTTTTCGTTTATACACAGCGGCTGCCGCGGTCGGTGTCGCGGTCGCGGTCGCAGTCGGGGTCGCGCTCTGTATAAACGGACCTTAAAGCCTCGTTCATACTTCGACGCAAGACCATCGGCGTCCGACGCGCGATCAAATCTGGACGCCGACTTCGCGGAATTGATTCATAGTCCAGCGTAGTTTAGCGACAGCGACCCGTTATGAAATGACTCGAGTAATTACAGCCGCGCGATCGGACGCCGACCACATCGCACGACGGCATCGGCGTCGAACGCTAGGTCGCCGGAGATGGTCGTGCGTCGAAGTATGAATTAGGCTTTTGGCTGTGCCAAATACATCTGGTAATCAAGTAATTACAGCCTCGCGATCGAACTCCGACCAAATCGCACGACGGGGTCGGTGTCGGACGCAAGATCGCGCGTCGGTCGCCGGCGATGGTCGTGCGTCGAAGTATGAACCAGGCTATACCGGCCAAATGGCTTGCCGTCACATGTGCGTGAGATCAGCCAATTACTTAAGCCTAGTTCATACTTTGACGCACGACCATCGCCGGCGAACGACGCGCGATCTTGCGTTTGACGTCGACCCTGTCGCGCGATTTGGTCGGCGTCCGATCGCGAGACTATAATTACTTGAGTCATTTCATAACGCGTCGCCGTCGCTTAAATACGCTGGATTAAAGCCTAAAGCCTAGTTCATACTTCGACGCAAGACCATCGGCGTCCGACGCGCGATCAAATCTGGACGCCGACTTCGCGGAATTGATTCATAGTCCAGCGTAGTTTAGCGACAGCGACCCGTTATGAAATGACTCGAGTAAGTACAGCCTCGTGATCGGACGCCGACCACATCGCACGATAGCGACGATAGGGATCAAGCCCAGTTTATACTTCGACGCACATCGCCGGCGACCGACGCGCTATCTTGCGTTCGACGCCGACCCCTATCGTGCGATTTGGTCGGCGTCCGATCGCGAAGCTGTAATTACATCAGTGATTTCATAACAGGTCGCCGTCGCTAAAGTACGCTGGACTCTGAATCGATTCCGCGAAGTCGGCGTCCAAATTTGGTCGTCCGTCGGACGCCGAAGGGTTTGCGTCGAAGTATAAACTAGGCTTCAGTTGCCGATCCAAAAGATCACGGATCGCAAGAGTTGAACATGGTCAACTTCTGCGCCGCGACGAATCATGATACCGAGGGGGGTAATCCAGTCGCAGTCGACCTGACTTGAGTTACGACGTCGTGTGCGATTATCCAAAAGTTGGTCTAGTAACCAATCAGTGATCAGCATTTTCACAGCCCGCAAGGGCGATGCCATCTTGAAAAAGTCACATGACTGCCAGAACTTTGCGATGCTGTAGTCGAAGGTGACCTGAACACAGTTACGATTCCCTGCGTGCAAATGTGACCTGTTCCACGATGATCGTACTGGTACGCATTTTCGTTTTTTTGTGACCTGCCCGTGATTGCGACACCTGATGCCGACTGTTCCGTCGCAGCGCAGGCAATCGTAGTGCGACCTGACATCAGCATCAGATAGGCGACTGATCCCGATCGTCGTAACTGAGACGCAACTGCAGTCATGTCACACAATGTCGGTGACTGATTTGTTCCACGCGGTCGTGCATGGCGCACACCTGCGACCAAAATCACGCGACCACGTACCGACGAGACTGGTGACCACGACGTCGCAGGCAACCATCGCGTGCGAGGTCCCTCGCCTGCCACACTTGCGAACATTTCAGTAAACCATCCGCAAACGACAGACGACCTCCGAAAGCGACAGAATTCGCCGACTATTGTGGCGTCGCATCGGAATCGTCTGCGGACGAACGTTCCATCGTTTTTAGCTCACCCGTGAGCTTTTGTCGTGTCGCGGCGTCCGTCGTCGTCCGTCGTTGGCCGTTAAGCCTAGCGCACATGACCGATAAAACCCAATCCGTTAGGGGTGTTTTTAAAGTCGACTGACCTGGCTGAATGACGAGTCGACAGCGTTGGGTCGGTCGACTTTAAAAACACCCCTAACGGATTGGGTTTTGTCGGACATGTGCGCTTAGCTTTAGGGTGGGTATACACTACACGCGATTCGCACAACGCATGCGATGGTTTTTTGTTATTTCATGCCGCAATGCCTCCCAAACAAAAGCAATTCGCGTGCGGTTCCAAATCGCTTTGCGAATCGCTTCTAGTGTGCACCCACCCTTAGCAGGGCACGTTTCGTAACCGTTGGAGCTATTGATCTGAAACTTGGTACATATTATATAAATATTTCACGTCAAGCCATGAAATAATGGAAATTATTCGTCAGGTCAAAAAATTATTTCCCGAGGCGAAGCCGAGGGAAATAATTTTTTGACCTGACGAATAATTTCCATTATTTCATGGCTTGACGTGAAATATTTATTTTATCATACCTCAACTTCGAACATTATGATGATTTTTATAGCGAGAAGGTAGCCGATAGGCCTACCCTGGCATGCAGCGCAGGCCTACTAACTACAGAAGTTCTGCAGCCAAAACATTCAAAAATCTGTGTCGGAAGTCATCGGAGTACATGTATATCACTCCTCTGAAACATTCAGACCCCCTGTGCTTGGTTTCGACCCTCGCGTAGGCCTAGGCCTAGGCCTACTGAGATGATGGAATGAGCCCGACCGGGCAAGGCCAATACACGAACCAATGGGTCATATGAATAAAGACTAGAAAATGCTTTTACTTGAATTTTGCAATACAAATGCACTAGGCAATGCTGTACAAATCTGAAGTGAAAGCATTTGCTAGTCTTTATTCATATGACCCAATGAATCCTTTCTTGGCACATGCTAAAACAAAAAGGCTGTGGTTGCGGAATACACCGTGTTTCGATCGTAGAACTTGATACCGGTATGTAGGCCTACATGTGGGCCTGCGCCACGCCCACGGCACGGCCGCCTATCGGCCGGCTGGAGGAAGGGCAAAGTGACGGAGTAGGATACGGATCCGACGCTCCTGCCTGTGAAGCAAACAAACACAAACGGCGGCAATGGATGATGCAGGCACATCTAGGCCTTCAGTCATGATGTAGGCCTACCTTCGTAGTTCACGGAAACTTCGAAAATATGGTATCATTGCACAAGATCTATAGATTGCTGGTTGTATTGTACAGTGGAACCCCTCTAAGTCGACCACCCATGGGACCGGAGCGAAGTGGTCAGTTTAGAGGGGTGGTCACTTTAGCCAGGTTGAGATGGGGGAGGGGGGCACTTTGGTTGCTAACTCATGTGATCAAAGGACTTTGATTATGATGATTAAAAGGTGAATTATGGCCAGCAGCCTCAATAAGAAAATGAATACCTTCACAAATGTGAAGGATTTCATTGGGACCGACAAAAATCGGTCAGTTTGGAGGGGTGGTCAAGTAAGAGGGGTGGTCAAACTGAGGGGTTCCACTGTATCTCCTACGGTACTTCCCGCATGCCAAAATCGTCGCTGTCTGACGAAGAACGTCACGACATGCACGATGACACTGCCGACGGCCAAACATGAAATAATGCCATGAAATAATGAAAATTATCGCATGGCACGTGACAGTAAATGACACGTTGTGATTGGCTGACGTTCTCTTGAGGTATGATAAACATGTATACCCCTAGGTCAGATGACCTATGACACCAAGTTTCGGTCCGATTCGATTCTTGGCTTGGCCTCCAGGTGGCCAAAACCCAAAACACAAAAAGTGCAATAACTCCTGAACTAATGACTGGATCATCTCCAAATTTTTATCATAGGTGTATCTAATTAGGATACATAACATATCTAACGGGTTTTTGATTTGACCTACTTTTCAAGGTCACAGAGGTCAAAGTTCGACAAAAGTAACGAACCTGCCACAGTTCTTCATTATTTCACCGAGCGTCTTCATATCTTGCATAAACGTGTATTAGAGGGGTACCTTAAAAAATACCGAGTTTCGGCCCGATCGGACATCCAATATGGCCGCCAGGCGGCGTAACCTCCAAGTGGTATAACTCAGGAACGGCTTGACCCAGAGTGCTCAAACTTAATATTTACCTCCATCTAGGTGACCTTTACAAGCACGTCAAATTTCGGCTTGATTAAACTTCCAATATGGCCACCAGGTAGCATAACCCGAAAATCATCAAATGTGCTATGACTCAGGAACGACTTGACCCAGAGCGCTCAAATGTGCTATGTGGCTCCCTCTAGATGACCTTTATGTGCATGTGAAGTTTTAGCCCGATCGGACATTCGATATGGCCGCCAGGTGGCGTAACCTGAAAATCATCCAAGTGCTATAACTCAGGAACGGCTTGACCCACAGTGTGCTCAAACTTGATATTTACCTCTCCCTATGTGACCTTTGCAAGCACATCAAATTTTGGCCTGATTAAACTTGACCTTTATGTGCATGTGAAGTTTTGGCCCGATCGGACATCCAATATGGCCGCCAGGTGGCATAACCCAACAGTCATGCAACTTTAATGGGAATGACTTGACCCAGATTACTCATAACTGACATCATAAATATATCGGATGCTGACATGTACCTCTCTTTGTCATTACACTATGTATGTCCAAACGGGTGAGCACATGGTCCATGGACCATTTCATTTTCAGAACCTGCCGTAAGTTCCGGTCGAGGTGCGATTGCAACCCCCAATGTTGTAGCACATGTTGCGCCCCAACGCACATGTGCCTACCTGACAGAATGCTTAAGAATGCACCAATGTTCTGCAATAAATTGGTTAAATGCAAAGCCTGAGGCCGACTGGAGTTGACAAGAAGTAAATTTCGACTACCGCAAGGGATGGTGTGGATTTCCGATGTTTTCAATTGAAACTTTCTATATTCGTTTGAACGAAATGAACACACGCTTAGTTTTTTCAAGATTTTCCAGATATTTGTATTCGTAACATACTAACAGTGATTACATATGCACTCACACTCGGAATTATGCAATTTACTTGCAACACGCAAGAGCCACCTAACGGATATTTCATGAACAAACATACATGTAATTCGAATAACTTCTCAGTTCGATTCAAAAATGACTTTCGCCTTTCCAAATGTCACTCGACTGCTGTGGTTTATACTATGAACGCACAAATCACGAGTCACATGGAGCGGTGTGATATTTTTCACTGCTCCCCGTCTGCCAGACTCCCCAACAAAAAGATTCACGGAATAAGCCGCAACGTGACAATGGGGAAAGCACTGATCAACATGTCTCTCTGATTTTGAGTGTCCGCCACACAATAAAGCCGTCAATATCATACGTAAGGCATTCTCATTCATTCACCGGCCTCATACGACATGAAATTTCTTCACAGTCCGATATTCAAAAAAACGCTTCATTCAAAACTACAGTCGAGTTTGAGAGGACAACTATAGACATGGCCCATTGATTGCGGGGCTATGTTTTCCAAGTTGGTTTTTGCATCCCTTTTTGAAATCCTCCTTGTGAGAAAGCCAAAACGTTTAACATAACAATTGACCCATCATATTGTAGCTAATTACCAGTAGACTTAACCTGTTTAAACAGCATGGCGTGTATCTCCTCAGCATAGGTGTGCAGACCGATAGAAGTTGACATTTTAGTTCCAAAGTTTCCATAATGCACGTTTTGCCGTGGAAAAGCATTGGAAACTGTTGCGTCGTGACGCCAATGACGTAACGTCACGCCCGCCGCACACACGAATTTTGACCGTTTTTCTCATGATTGCCTCAATAAAATCACTCTTTTCTAAATCTTCGATCATTTGGGTTCCAAAATTTTTGGACTGCCAATATCCAGAAGTAATCCTCTTTCTAATGGCCAAAAAGAATAAAATTATTGGCACGCTAAATCTGATTTCTGCTAAGATCTTTAGGAGATGGTTGAAAACTGGACCGGGTGTCCCGTTATTTCTGGGCCATGTCTATAGATGAGATCAAACTTCGTAATTAGGTCATTGCCATGGATAATTCGCGCATGCGCATTTTGCCGTTTTCCTTGCTCCAAGCCGGAAGTCGATGTTTTAATGGCTTTCAACGAAGGATTTGCCGGTGGGTCGCACATTTTGCCGTTTTCTGTGGGCTTTTCGCCCAGCGTTGTGTTTATAAGTGTGTGGGTCCTCGAGGTAATGACCTGGTGCTCCTGAAAATCGTTACCATCATGAAAATCGTGTGAGATTTGCAGAAAAATTCGCCCAGGTTTGGTCTCCGAATGGACAAAAATGGCGATGCACGTGGCCGGTCGATCGCGAATTCACCCCATTCTTCGCCCAAACTTTGGGAAACCAGCGGGGAAACCAGTGATTTTTCCGTTCCTCAACTGTTACCAGACCCGTTCACAGTGTAATTAAGGTCTCCCCTGCAAAAATATCAAAGAGAACCACCAAAAATGCTGCCGATTGCCGGAATCCTTCGTTGAAACCAATGTAAACACACCAGCCTCCGCGTTGTCAAGGAAAATGGCTACTGCGCATGTGCGGGTTGCCAAGAAATCGCCATGACGTCATAAACGACGACCTAATTTGATCTCATCTATAGGGTGGATTCAGGGTGTACTCATGACGTGATATAGACCGTTCTCGAATTGACGTAAACAACAAAGATCTGCGCACTTCCGCAGAAATCGCAACCACAAACTCGACGCCATGTTCCCGGAACGCCGCCACGCGGCCAATCTGCGAAGCAAACTGACGTCAAATGTGTAATTTTTTTTATTCATCGTATCCATGACGTAGGCCCAGGCAGCAAAGCAATGAATTTTGCCCACCACCTTTGCGTCATCACGGCGACGTCAGCAATGGCGGACACTGTCGGAGTTACGTCATGGATACGATGAATAGCGTAAACAACAGATCGAAGAGCAACGTCACTGACGCACGACGGGACGACGTGCGACGTCAAAGAGGTTTTCAACGTCGCGGCGCATGCGTTTTTGAGTAAAAACTGAGTTGTTCCCCAGCGCCTCCTTTGGGCACTCCGGTTCCCCATTCAGCAGGAACGAAGAGTCCCAGGACGAATTGTCCTTGGGGACGAATTGTCCTTGGGGACAAATTGTCCTTGGGGACGAATTGTCCTCGGGGACGAATTGTCCATGGGGACCAGTTGTCCGGGGACGAATTGTCCTCTATCCCTTCTCTGTATACAGGGAGAGTCAAAAAAAATGTTCCTCCAACTTTCTTGGCCTGCCATACAAAGTTTATGACAGGTACCGAAACATAAATGGTGCCATCCTTTTCCTATGGATGTTTACTAAGTCCTGTGAAAAAATCATCTATGTGTGACCACGCATACGGTCACCAGAGCCCATTGTTCCACGGTGACCAGAAATGCAAGTTACACAATGTCGAAGCCTGATGTTTGTGGTCAGTGGGCCTTTTCCCTGATCAATTATGGGGAAGTCACTGATTAAAATGTGTTGAACACCTCAGCTTCAATAAAAATATCGATTTTGTCAAGTAATTTCTTTCTTGTTAATCATTTGACTTGTGCATAACATGGAGCACGGTAGTCAGAAAGCCCTACATCGTGTAACTTGCATTTCTGGTCACCGTTGAACAATGGGCTCTGGTGACCGTATACGTGGTCACACATGGATGATTTTTACACAAGACTTAAGGCCGGTTTACACTAGGTTGCACCAAGTTGCAAGTTGCAGCAACTTGCAACTTGTTGCAAACTACCTGGGACGGTTAAAGGCCCGTTTACACATGCAACTTTTCATATGCAACTTCATGCAACTTGTTGCATAAACCTGATGAGACCAAAAATTTCATCAAAGTTGCATTGTGTAAACAGGTATGGAACTTGTTGCAACTAACTACTGCAACTTGTTGCAAATTACTGCAACGTGTTGCAAATTTAGGATCCAGATCCTATTTTCTGGTGAAGTTGCAACAAGTTGCACGTTGCTGACCAATGAGAATACAGCAAGAAATCATGTGACGTATACTAAACCCAAAATGACTGCGGAACAAAGGGTTCCCGCCCAAATTCATGCAACTTGTTGCTAACTTTTGCAACTTATCGCGCTGGATGTTGCAATGTGTAAACGAAAACCGGTGGACTGCAACTAGTTGCAGGTTGCAGCAACTTGCAACTTCGATGCAACCTCCAGCGTGATCGAGTTGCAACAGGTTGCAGACCCGTTTACACATGCAACTTTTATGAAACTTTTTGGTCTCATCAGGTTTATGCAACAAGTTGCATGAAGTTGCATATGAAAAGTTGCATGTGTAAACGGGCCTTAAGTAAACATCCATAGGAAAAGGATGGCACCATTTATGTTTCAGTAACTGTCATGCACTTTGTATGGCAGGCCAAGAAAGTTGGAGGAACATTTTTTTTGACTCACCCTGTACACAGGTCTTCGCTGTGTAATCAGCTCCAGCACCAAACAATGGGGCCTTTCCATTCAACTCTTTTAGTCAACCTTAACTTTTCACCCCATCCTGTTTTTTCAGGGTTTCTTTTTTGTAACTACTAAACCATATTAAAAGCTGACGTGAACGAACGAAAAGCCCCCATGCGACGAGCAAGAGAATTGCAAACGCCCTGCAAACACCTCAAACGAAGGCTCAGAACATGATAGACTCCAACGAGGCCAGGAGGGCGCCACCTTATTTGTCTTCGAGCTTTCGAGGTGTCAACATCCTCTGGTGAGCTCCTGCTGAACACTTTGTTTGAAAAAAAATTGACCCAGCAGGGAATTGAACCCGCGCCTTGTTATCACTGTTCCACCGTCTTCCCCATTCGGCCACCGAACTTGTTGGAAGACTTCTCATGTTTTCTCTTATTCAGAGTATTATTACGCGAATCGAAGGCCTACATCTATGACAAACGCAAATCATGTCTCTGTCAGCTGGCTCGTTGGCCGAGTGGACAGAGTGGTGGATTACAACTCAGAAGGTCGACGGTTCTAATCCCCTCTAAATGACTATAATTTTTTTTCTTTGAGTAGTGTAAGAGGTATCCGGAGATGTTGACAGCTCTGTTGCCTGAAGGCAAATAAGGTGGCGCCCTCCTGGCGTCGCGGGGTCTATCATGTTCTGAGCCTTCGTTTGAGGTGTTTGCAGGGCGTTTGCAATTCTCTTGCTCGTCGCGTGGGGGCTTTTTGTTCGTTCACGTCAGCTTTAAGATCGAGCTCATTAAGACCGCCCCATCTCAATGGGGCGGTCTTCATTGTTTTTACTGAATTTCTCTGGATCTCTCTCTCTCTCTCCATCCAATCTGTGGTTTCATCAGGATAACTCAAAAAGTATGTCATGTATCGCGCCAAACGTTTCAGGAATAATAGATATGCATATAACACAGAACCCTATTGATTCTTGGTGTCATCCGAATACAATAAAGTGTGAAATTTTGGTGGAATTTATTGTTCTATCGCATGTATGTATCAACTGACTTCTGCTGCCCCCTGAACTAAGCAGAAGGAACTATGAATCAACTTCACTATGGCATGGTTGTGGCTGTTGGGGCCATGTGTTAGAACCACGTGAAGACCAATATCTCCTAATCCAGCACTGTGGAAGGAAATACTGTGACAAGGATTTTGTCATACATCTTTAAGGGGGCGGTAGTGGAAACCTACAGCGCCGTCAATAGTGCGGCGGTGGAAGATTGAACTGTTTTATTTATGAATAACCATGTATTGTTAATAAAATTAGGCGTCAAGGACAAGCTGATCATGGTTCGTCCAGAATGCGCCCAGCGGTCTCTTCATTTTAATGACAATAGGGAGGTTACTTTAATAGCCCGCGTATTTCGAAAAGCGTAGGCGAGTTTTGGCCAAAATATGACAATTTTGGGAAGACTTTTCTCGTCCATCAGGCATCGCACTAAAGTGGTTTCTTTTCATTTGGCAGCAGTATATTTTTGCGCAGGGCGCGACGTTGAGATTTTTTCACTATTCAAGAGGATTCGGGAGATATTCAAAAAGTTCATTTTTGACCAATTTTTGGCACAAATTACATAATTATCATTACTAAGAATTAGAATTTGCAAATTAACTCAACGTCGCGCCCTGCACATATGTATTCCCCAACATTTGATGATAAAACGCCAGGTCCCAGTCGCGTTGTTGCCGAGAAATCTATGACGAAAAAGTCAAATGGGGGGGTCTCATTGTTTGCTTAATTAGCTGATTAATGAAAGATGAAAGCACATCGTTTTCAATTCAGATGTGTAGAACAAGAGTAGCAATTTCATAGAAATACATGAAATCGATGGTACCTTTTTGCTTGAAGAACATATGAATTGTTTTCAGTCGCCATTTTCAGTGCGCTTCCTTATGGCTACCGCCCCCTTAAGAGGTTAAATAATCTATACTTTGTACAATTTGATAGTGAAAAAAATTGATCTTTCTGTATGTTAAAGCCCCACTGTATTGAATGTGAAAAACGCAAATCATCGCCGCGATTCTCGGACGACGTCACGACGTCAGCGTAGTGTAAAATGTACTACGCTCTGTCAGAATACATTAGAGCTCTCCCTGCAGTTTTTTCCAATGCGTGCTGAAAACTAGGCCTTGATTCTATGAAGTGCGTATCAGGCAAGCATTTTGGGGACCTTCACGAGGCTATGGGACCTCTATGTGCACTCTCCTAAATTTTTGAAAATATCATAAAATTCAATACTGTGGGGCTTTAAAAGTTTATGATCTCTTGATCCTGTCTATTGAACATCTATCTTCTTTGTAGCATAGTTACCAGTGAACTTTGTCCATTCTCCCAATATCCAAGGGCGGTCTTCAAATTGACTGAGAAGTCAATTTCTAGTTCACTTCTGGGGTCTCTACTAGGAAGTGTCTGAGGAAGACCCCCGTTGGGGTGGAAAATTTGCGAAATTCGGAGACGACTTTACTTATCTTATCGATCTATTGAACGGATTCTGTTCTGACTTCCATAGGGCTTTCATTGTAGGCCTATATAGGCCTAGGTAGCCAACACATATGCAGGTAATACTAGTAAACGTATATCAGTACCGATGGGTTGTCTGGAGAGTCATCTGCAGCTCCTAAAGGACGTGTCATCGATAAGTGAATGGCTATCAATTAGGCCCTCAACAGTTTCACAAACTGATAAGATGTTCGACGATAATTGGATACCACTAGCATGATACCCGTGGCGAGCACATTACGCACAGGATGCATGTGGTCAGGTCAGAGGATGGCATCAGGGGTGAAAAAATAAATGGCACCACAGGCAGTAAGGGTGGCGAAAAAATCATGCCGAAGTCATGTAGAAAAGCCCTGAATATTATGGGTTTAAGTAGTTCTTCAGAGGAAGGTATGAATCGCTGTTGCTGGTGATTATC
>NMRB01003075.1:11808-24006 GCA_002633025.1 Notospermus geniculatus
TCTTGGGCCGGGATTCCGGCCGAATCTACTGCGCATCCTTGTTGCGCATACGTTCTGCGCAGGTATTTGCGCAATGTTTTGACCGTTTTACTAAATATAGAAAACGCACGTGGATCGAGTATTTCGTGTTTGAGAGCATGTATCATGTGTATAAACCCCAGGATAGTACCGGTATGCATGTAGCATGTGTGTTTGGACTGACCCAGCGGGGATAAGACACTGGGATAACAGGAGGCTGCCTTTGGGCTGTAGATTACGAGGTGAGTGGGTCACTTTCTCCTCAACAACAGAAGGCATGCACACGACTACTTCCTCGATGCCTTCTTCAGAGCCTCAATAGGCCCTAATGCGTCCCCCCCCCCTGCTGCTGCTGAATGATTCCGGCGCCAAAGCAATTTACCGAGAACTACAAAGTTTTACCGAATTTTTCATGACAGTTGAGATTTTTAGTTTGGGCGCGATGTTTAACATGTAGGGGGTTTCCTTGTTGATGTTCTATAAATAACCTAGAACTACGTCATTCGTGCATCCAAGATGGCACCCGGACCTGTCTTTGTATAGCGGAACTGGAGCGCCAGCGGGTGGAGCGGCAAAGACGGGTAATTCAATCCGATCGGGTCTCATTTGCGTTTGGACGAGATTTCAATGTGGTCCAATGTGGTCCAATGTGTATTCGGGACAATTTTAAATCCACATTGGACCGCATGGGTAGCGTTTACACGCACTGAACCACAATCGGATCGCATGTGGATTTTTGCCTGTCGTCTAAACGGCCTTAATAGGGAGTTTTCGCAAATCTGACGAAAAACGAAGTACGAAATACGAAATTGGACGTCATATCCATGACGTAATGTATTTCAGGAAATGGCTGGTACCACAAATATCGCCTGCTGCAAGAGCGTCTTTTAGCGTATGACGTTAGAACGACAGAAGTACGGTTTATATTAAACTTTTAAATTTATCTTTCGTTTCCACTTCGTTGATACGAATTGGAAATTTAAAAATTCAAGATGCGCCATAACTCTTTCGATCTTACATGACATGCTAAAAGACGCACTGGCAGGAGGGGCATTTGTGGTACCAACCATTTCCTGAAATACATTACGTCATGGATATGACGTCCAATTTCGTATTTCGTACTTCGTTTTTCGTCAGATTTGCGAAAACTCCCTACTGTCTCCCATTGACAATGATCTGAAAATCGGTGACGCTCAAATGAAATCGTCCACCATGGTGTCACATTTGACACAAGGTTGAACTTAGGACAGTGTGAAAGGAATCCAAGTCCCCCTGGAAAAAGTCCGGTCTTATTGTTCATCGAGGGTTAGAATATATGGCAAGACGGACCATGGCCATTCGAATACAACCTTACAATAGCGGGCTATTGTTTGGCGGACATGCACTCCTAGGACGCTGATTCCTGTCACAACGGCAAGTAGGCTTCAATCAGCTTAACACTCGTCGGTGAAATTAGGCGTCTCGCAGGGTTGAGGTGACCCTCGCCGATGGCAACACGACGGCAGAGGCAGTACAGTGGCGGACATTAGAGAGGTTGCGCAGCGGCCCGACTCCGACTCGGACTTCAACTGCGAGAATGAATTGCAGTCCACAATGGACATCCTTGATAAAAAAAATTTGATAGAAGTTTTCAATTCGTCAAACACCATAAATTGAAGGCAGAAAAATTTGGCCTTATAAATCGGAAGAGCGGATAATAATGAATATTGAAGTCGTAATCCTAGTCGTTACGACTTGAAACACGACTATTTATATTTGCCATTTACGTGCACTTCCGATTATGAGTCAAAATTATTCTGCTACAGAGTTATGGCATTTTACGATTTGCAAACGTCTGTCAAATCGTTTTTATCAAGGATGTCTACAGCGGACTGCAATTCATTAGTTGAAGCCGTAGTCGGGAGTCGGGCCGCTGCGCAACCTCTCTAGTGTACACGTCGGATCCAGAAGAAGAAGTCCGTCGTGGTCCTTCCCGACAGAAACGTCCCTGACAGCAGAGCGATGTTGGCCCAACGTTGAAAAACGTCGGTGGACAACGTATAATGTACGTTGGCCCAATGTTGGCATCCTACGTTGTGCCAACATCATTTTGCACCCGCGAATAACGTTGGGTCAACGTCGTTTTTGGGTAAGTTCTGACATTGACCCAACCATTCGCCAACCTTTGATTGACATTAAGAGCACCCGAGCGCCCTCCAAACACCAACGTCGGGCCAACGTGGATGAACAACCCGTAGCCGACTCATGCCCAAATCGTCGTGAACTACCTACTCCCAACGTCGGCAAATGACCAATTATCAACGTCCGACGTTTGCCAACCTCTGCCAACCTTTGCCGACGTTGGGCCAACGTACATGTACCTAGCAGAACTTTCGGTGTGGCAAAACAGTACATAAACCAACTCAGGGAAAGGGCGCGCCACAGGCGTGTAGGCGGCAAAGACGAAACCAATATCTCTAACCCAGAGATTCGTTACGCTGGGGCCGAGGTTGAAGGTCGCTACACTAATCTCTGGAGACGGCCGGCCATTTCACGCCTTAGGTGTGATTTGTGGCATCGTGCAATTTTAGACCGAATTTTAACCGCAGATGCATTGAAATAATTTGAGTATAAAATATTATACACAAAAATTTCCTTAGGAAGGTCTTTATGAGGGATCTGTTGTATTTATTAAGGAAACTTGGAGTGAAACGGTCAAAAATTAGTATATATTCATGCGCCGTGTGTAACGCACAATGCCTTGGAAATCCCAAAGTAGTCCGTAGCCGTCTCCAGAGATTAGTGGAGCGACGTCCAACCTCGGCCCGAGCGTAACGAATCTCGTGGGTACGAGATTGAGACGGAACCAGTCTACCGCTAGTTGGTCAATTATAAGGTGTCACCACGGGTCCGCGCTTCCCCAGGGTATTGAGGGACTCCATGCGTTAAGCTGGCTATTGAACCATCTTTTTTGAAGATGGGGAGTTGGTCAATTATAAGGTGTCACCACGGGTCCGCGCTTCCCCAGGGTATTGAGGGACTCCATGCATTAAGCTGGCTATTGAACCATCTTTTTTGAAGATGGGGATTTAGCACAGTGGTGTGCACGCTTTCCCTCAATGCTGGCGGTGTTGCCTTATGTGGAGGCGTGGGTTCGAATCCCGGTACTGTCGATAGGCATACTGACCAACATAGCAGACCTGTGATGACCAGTCTACCGCTGGTGATCATGACTGCTCGACTACGCTACCGCTAGTGACAGCACCGGCGCACAGGGACTGTGGCGGGTTCCCCATTGATCTCACATTAGACGTGTGATTAGCTACATGAAGATGACTGTAACTTACATCCATCACCTTCTCTGCATCTTCCAGCTTTGACATGTCACCTGTGACGTAATATTGGTCGGGCTTTCCGCTGATTTCTTTGCATTTCGCAACCACCTTCCAACAAAAAGACGAGGGTTAAGCTACTCATTGCCAAAACGCTTCGTGGCCGAGTTCGACTGAAACTCTCGGGTCGAGTGTAGAGTAGATTTTTCACGTGATCAAATTTGAAGTACGCATGTCGAGTGGGAGTTCCGCCCAAACTGCAAATCGAGTTCCTCGAGTTGTTGAAAGATGGCGTCTGCTAGTCCTGTCAGTACCAATGATGACAACCACCCAATTTTTTTGTACAAAAGATGACATGCTAAACTGTTGTAAATGAGATTTGTTGGCCGAAAGAGCTGATTTTTACATATTTTCCACCGAATTCAACGATTTTTTTGGTGTTGGTGGCCATGTTGTCACGTGATGGTCGAATTGGGTCCTCATTCCATCGAGGGTTCAACCCGAGCGACGAATTAGGTCAAATATGACGTCGAAAGAGTAGCTACGCGAGGAATTTATGGAGTTCGGCTGCGACTCGACACGACCGAGTGGAACCTCGGGTTCCAGTCGAACTCGGCCACGGGCGTCAAAGCCTTTTATCTGGTCTCTCTGTCTGGAGGGTGACCATTCCAGGGACGGATCCAGGATTTCGGGAAAGAGGGGGCGCACTGTGCTAGAAACATTGAAATCTGCGGTGAATTTCAATGATTTGCTCCAAATTTCAGAATTCCACGGTCGATTTTAAAGATTTTTTGGCCGAAAGGGGGGGGNCAAAACGTCAGGTTTTTGGGCACGAAGAATAAAAATCAAGTCATCTGATGATGAAACTACCTTTTTGAGGGAATTTTCAGATCTTGCAGTGACCATGACCTTTGCCCCCATCCCGGCGTATTGATAGGCCAACTGTTCCCCGATGCCTTTACTGGCCCCTGTCACCAGGACTCGCTTGCCACGCACCATAGCTGAAGAAAAGAAAGGGACCAAAATGTGGGTCATTCTTAAAGCCCGTGTCACACTGTCCCGAAATTAGACACCCGATGGCCACACGAATATGGAATTTTGAATTTCGCGTCTTTAAGATGGCCCCAAAGTCAACTTCCAGAATCTTGCAAATTTTCTACCCCAACCGGGGTCTTCTTCAGGCTGGCATTTATCAGTAAGATTTCCAAAAGTTTGCATAATTCGTATGGCCATCGGGTGTCAACTTCGGGACAGTGTGACACGGGCTTAAAGCGGACTATTCGCGTCGATATTCTACAGAACAGTTTCCGGAGCGGCCGCCGCAATGCATTTACCAGTTGTTGTTACGAATAAAACGGGTGGTTTTATTATTTTTGGTTCACTTTGGACACACCCGACCAATCCGCTTTAGTGAATGTGAACCCTGTTCCATTTATAGCCCTTGTTACACTACATAAAAAACCCGTGTCGAACCCGGGTTTTTTCTGTCCACACCTGTTAAAAAACGCGGTGTAATAATCCCCTCCGAGCTCGATCGGTTTTTGGAGGGCTTAATTTAGGTCCCCGTCACAAAATGTGAGTAGTGTTGACGGGCACCGGGCCTCAGGAGGGATTTTTCAGAGCCGGGCTAGACCCGGGTGTCAAAAAACACGGGAATTTCTATGTAGTGTAACCACGGCTTATGAGTTGAAGTATGTAGTTTCCGGCAGGAGTGGATGGTCAGAAACAGGCAAGAGTGTGTGTGACGGGGGACTCTGGCCAGAAAATAGGCCCTGAGGGCGCTATCTGCAGGCGCGTGTCCAGAAAGGGGTCCAGGGGGGTCGGCTCCCTGCTCGCGCAGGCCATAGATTCGTTTACCCGTACCGGGTATCACTTCAAGCAAACATAAATGACAGGGAGTGGGGCAAGTACATGTAGGTGTAGGGTCTAGGGTCCTCGAAACTTCGGACCCCTGCTCTGATATAGATGGGGTAGGCCTACCCGCTATACATGTAGTTCTGTTATTAGTAAGCCCATCATAGGGCATCCGTTGTTAGGTGTGTGGCGGACGGGACCAGGTTCACCCATCAAGACATGTTCAAGGCTGAAATGCTGGGAAATGCCGTCTTCGGTGTGCAGATTTTACAAAATTAATTCCTATGCGAGGGGACACCCCCCTCGCGCTTCCCCTTTCGGCTCCATCATCCACAACCCTCGGGGCCCCTGGGCCCCCTTCTCCGCCCAAAAACCTGGACACGCGCCTGATCTGTACCTACCAGGGTCGAATCTGTCGATCCATGAGTAGCCAATCCACATGGCTAAAAAGACGACTGCCGTTGCGAACAGCTTCAGTCCCATAATGAAGAAATACGCTTGGAAATAGGAAATATAGAGCTTGTCTCTCTCGGGCTAAGTTCAAAATTAGTTCACAGAGACTATCTCATCAGATAGGCCTATATGCCTTATACATGTATAATACACATGCGGGTTCACATGTCATAAACATTGCACAAGCCGATTCATGTATTTTTATCGATAGAGTCGACCCCAAAATTATCTGTACACTTTGAAAAAGGTTGTCACAGTGGTTGTTATAATTTTTGGTAAGTCCTTTCAAAACTTATATGTATCTGCGCGTGGCCACTATAAACTGCAGGGCCTAAAAGAAATTTTAATGTTTCACCTAATGCCCAAGTCTCCTATGTAATACATGTATTTCCACAACCAAATATTATTTGTACACTTCTATGCCTCTAATGTTTTGCGGGAGATTTCACCTTAAAATGTTTAACCATGAATTACAAACTTGCAAGTGGGGTACAAAAATGTAGACAGTTGAACTTCTGGTATTTTGCACAAAAAATGAAGGTGGTGGGATTTTTTCGGATTGGCAGCGAAATTTTGGCAGGGAAAGATATCTGGAATCTATAAGTAATATCCAAGTAAGGAAACCTATCTCATGTATAAGGCTCTCTTGCCATCCGTTTGAAATTGAGAGTGGTAGACGGAGTAACATTCCCAGAAATGAGCGGATTTGTTCAATGTGTAGTTCGACGGAAATTGGAGATGAATATCACACACTATTTCAGTGCAGTAACCATACTTTGGAAGACTTAAGACAAAACAGGCAATTATTGAGATTGATAAGAAGATCAATAGGCCTACGTTTCATCAACTTAGCATTTATGATAAATTTAAATATTGCCTGATGGCCAGTGATGACAACATTTAATTAGCCATACTGTTGGTTTCTTTTTCATGAAGATCATAAAAGCAGTGGAAAATTTTAAGAAGTGAATTCAGCTCCAAGACTCCCTCATCATTTCATATTTTTTTATATATATGAATCTATTATTTCATTTTTCTCAACTCTTTATCTGTAAAAAAACCCATGTAAACAACTTTGTATACGAGTTGACAATAGAGATATTATTATTATTATTATTAACCACAGGTACATGAAAGCACGGACCTGTATACAGGTCCGTGATGAAAGGAAGTCAATCCCATTGAAACCAGTCTTATTAACCTTGTTTAGGCCCTTTAAAGACTACATATTGACTGAATTTGTAATGTTCTGATGATGCATTAGGCCTATTATAAAACAGCCTATAGGCCTAGGCCTATATATTTTTTAACACATCAGGAATTCAAGTCATGATCAGTGAATATGAACATTATGCACTCAAAAAAACAACACATAAATCAAAATGCAAAAAATGTCTCCATTTCCTTTGGATAGTATGTTATGATCCCCATTCCAACTATTGTGTCCGAAAAATAATCCTACATGAAAAGCTTGACTGCCGATTTAAAGCTGAACTGCACGAACAAAAACGTCAATATCAGAAGTATTCCACAAGTACCTCAATTATGTAAAGTCTTTTTTGTTGCTCTGACGGAACGGAAGCCAACTGATCTGGACATTGGGGCGTATGAATAAAGACTAGCAAATGCTTTAACTTCAGGTTTGTACAGCATTGCCTAGTGCATTTGTATTGCAAAATTCAAGTAAAAGCATTTACTAGTGTTTATTCATATGACCCAATGACTGACAGTTCAGTGTACATACCAACGCACATTGTGCACAAGGTAGCAATGCATGGTAGCTATGACAGAATGCCAACCCATGATAACTGCAATTCTGGTCGAGTTCACAGCTTGGACTATTCCGTGCACGATGTTATGACCTTTAAGTGGTGGCCACCGCAAATTTCTCAAAACAATTGTTACTTTCCAATCAAAAGATTACGAATTCTGCTGCGGACATGCCAAGGAGATACCTCTTCATTAGGATAGAAATGTCCGGATCGTGCCGGTGATTGGCCTCCGACAGATCGGACATTGGCGGAGACTGTGTGCACAATCGCTGCAGGCAGCCAAGTGGCCACAGGGGACAAACACCATGCTGACTTCATTATCCATACAAATTTTACAGGTTGTCTGCTCCTTTAGCTGGCGATTTTGTTCCAGGAGTGACTTCTCATCATCTGAAACAAAGCAAATGAAACCGTTTGTAGATCAAGGGATGCCACCGAAACACACTGACCCCAAGCTTCTTAGGACAGACATCTTACCAGTGAACCGTGGATTTCCATGGAGTTCTTTCCGAATTCTGATATCACTGAGGTTCAGTAGGTAAACTACAGCATGACAAGCAAAGTTAGCTATTCTAAAATACCTTGGTATCTCGTGCGTATGTTTCAAATGGATAATGCATTAGCCTCAAATTGAATGCAGCGGGTCTGGGTGACACATCTGATTCTCACCAGTCTATCTGGCCTGACGGCCATCTAGCCTGGTTTGAATCCATCGCATTTCCCGCTTCTGAGGAGCTGAGAGCCTCAGCCAATCATCGCTGTGCGATGGCAAATCGACGTGCCAATCAAAATCCGTGTTACAAATGCGTGCGTGAAGAGAAGAGAAAGTGCCGAACGACGAGTTGCTTCACGGAGATTGTGATTGGCTCGGAGGCGGCGTCAAGTAGGGGTCTGATTCATTTTATGCATTAACGCAAAAGATGACATGATTCGGACAAGGCTAAAGACGCAGTCGATGGCCTTGTTTGGACTAGAGGGGGTGACACAACCAAGAACCCCGCTCAGTGTTTCCAAAATGGCGTCTGGCGTCCAACATTTCTCGCTTCGAGCATTCAGCGAGGTAGTGCAGCGAATGTCGGCGAGGTGGATACTCAGTGACCTACCCCAACGACGTTTTGTACCATTAGCTACATGTAAATATCCTGCGGATAGTCCGTTGAAGAAAGCACTCTTCGACCCCTGCAGCTTGCTGTTAGCGCTGCACACAGATGTACACGATATAGGCACGATGTACAGGTTTGTACACAGTGCGTGATTCACTGATGTCGGGTCGGGCGGAGCGTCCTCCCTGATATCTTAGGCCTATTTGCAATCAAACTGCACTGAACCCTAAATATGAATGTTTATAAATATGAATGTTTAGTTTGAGGTATTTTAGAAGGCTGGGGATATTTACCCGACGGTCGGTTCTGCAGTTAATGAATTTCACCTTGCAGAAACGACGGTCGTGTCCGCAAGTAAATATGCTGTATTGCAGACCCGACCGTCGTGTCCCCAGTAAAAAGCATTTCTTGCGGCCCCGACGGTCGTGGCTGCAAGCCTAATTTATCATCTACGAGACCCGACTCGTCGTGGCTGCAAGCCCAAATTATCCGCTACGAGACACGACGGTTGTTTCCCCAGTATAGAGCATTTCTTGCGGCCCCGACGGTGATGTAATGTGTGCAGAATGATTTTTTTCTTCAGTACCGTGACGGTGATGTAATTTTCTGCACCGTAACCATGGTAACTCCGACAACTTGTACACACTGACGTTGTAGGCCTAAAATGATTTTAATCGGAATCGCCAGTTTAATTCTCAAGATTGCAATGTTTTGTGTTCACCATTTTCTGATAGTTGGGCTATGTGGGATCGATATTGATAACAAATCGACAAGAAAAAAATAAAATGAGGTGAAACTGATTGATAAAAAAAGAGTTGTCATAACGGGATTCGAACCCCTGACCTTCAGTTTAATAACCACGCATGCTAACCACTCAGCCGCGGAGACCCTTGCTTCCAACCAGTGTAATCATTAGAATTTCCTGACGGAGAACTTCCGTCGGCTCCGCAAGGAAATTACATGAATTGGAGACCCGACTGATAGAAATTTCAGTCGGGTCTACAAGCAAAATTTTATGAACTGGAGAACCGACGGTCGGGTATATATCCACTGCGATTTTGGAATAGAAATTAGCGCCGAGGGTTTGGACTACATTTTAGCTCCACCCTCGCGGGTTTGGTGTCGCAACCAAGACCCTCCGCCTCGGGTTTAATTCCTTAAACATAGATACACCTAGTTGCTCATATTCTGAAGTGCAGATGATGGCACCATACAGTAAAGCAGGCTATTCCTCAACCTCCGTAATGCTGGGTATTGGTAGTCAAAAGTGGCAAGGATAGCCTACTTGCCTGCATCTTCGATAATCGAAGGCCGATCTGCTCTCCACTGCGTTACAACGCACATCACCCTTCGAGAAATTGACCGGTCCACGGCGTATCTGCCGCCTCGAGAAGAAGAGGCCAATCAGAATCGGTGTTGTAAAATTTGAATCGTGGTACTAAGAGTGGTAGCCGAAGACACGATATAAAGTGCAATATGATTGGTCGACCGGTAAAGTTGGCATTGTGCCAAGATACGCCGCCGACTGGTCTATTTCTCGAAGGGTGATGTGCGNAAAACACGGGATGCTCAGTTCCGTTCAACAATGTCTAAAAGATGGCAGCCGCGCCTAGCAACCACCCTAACAACCAAACAGTGCCCCATGCGATACTGCCCCCATAGTAAATAACTCGAACTAAACGAATAAAGCCTATTGTGGCATCTACACCTCAACCTCCGTAATGTTGGGTATTGGTAGTCAAAAGTGGCAAGGATAGCCTACTTGCCTGGTATCTCCAGGGATGCCGCTGTAGCCTGGACCAGAGGAGTTGCTGCAGCCGGAGAAGCAGGTTTGGCTTGTCCTCCACCGACTACACCAACGTTTGGATGAACAATGGGCAATGGCCTGTCTGTAAGTGGAAATGACACGTTTTGATATTCCGGCAGGGGACGAAACAAAATTTGGTAGTCGAACAGGGTCATGGATCATCAGAGTTGTGACCGAGTTATTCTCAACTTACCAAACTCTTGTTTGAGAATATTCTCATAGAATTCAATCCCCTTTTCTTCCAGTCTCGGTTCCTCAGCTAACACAGCTTCAAACAAGTGCTGAGTGCTCGGAAAATCATCGGCTGGAAGAAGACAATTAATGAATAGACATCCACCATCACTGAATCGGCAGAACCCATTGTTTGACACAAGATTCCTCCATGACCGCAACCAAACTGTAGTTGTGGATCAGGTCATCACCTTGGAAACATTTGTGAAGCTGGGCAGTGCAAGCTGCCAATGCATCTCCGGCGGCCATCACTGGTAGGCTGGAGATGAACTTGCAATAGTCATCACTACCGCAAACTCGTTGCAGTGGTGGATCCCAGCATAAGGGTCACTGAGCTGTATATGTTTCATTACATTTACATCCCTTAGGCTCCACCGACCCATCGGACCCCTGTGAAACGCGTTTCAGATAGGGGTCCAATTTAGAGAGCTGAGATGGTGATTAGTTCCAATCCTATTGTGTTCCTTCTCTGCCTAATTTATAGTAAAATGGAAATGAGGTATGTGCGTTGTCTAAATGTTTTCCAGTTGAACAGAAAATGCTTTGTTATATCAAACACTTTTAAATGTTCAATTCCGATGAATAATAACGGTTTTACAACGCTAAATTTGTAGCACGTTCGGGCCGTAACCATTATGCATTCCCCCTTGCCTTGATAAAGTGCTTTTCAGAATGTCCAGTCATTTTTGCGCTCATATTACCNAATATCTGTTTACTGGAAAGAAATTGGCAAACGAATTTGGTATGACTGGAAATAGCATTCTTTGTGGATTAGAGCCAAATAAATTATTGAAGAATGCAACCAGAGGTTTGGCAGAAATGGACTTAGAAATATAACGATCTTTGTCAGATTGAAATGTTGAAGGCGCGATGTAATGTGATGGCCAAAGCCTGAAGGTCGCTTGAAATTTAGCAACGTCTTATTTTATTTTGATGACAGATTGTATTCCAGGACTTTTCAAGGACTTTGGAAGAAATTGGGGACGTTTTAATGACTTTTCGGCTCAAGTCAAGTATAGCGGACAAAGTTGTGGGAAGTGCACTGAGTGTGTACATGTATGTACACGGAATAAGCGGCAATGTATGGAAGATGTGTCACTTCCCACGACTTTGTTCGCTATACTTGACTTAACCCTGTAAGGGCATAATCCGGAACAACGTAGTCGGTAGCCAAGATTCAGAATTTCGCCCCGAAGATGAAATTTTAGGTTCTGATTAAAAGTTATTAATAACATTACTGCTAATCCAAATTCAAAATTTTATATCAGAATGTACGTAGCAGGGTTTATACTTAAGTAATAAACTTCTTATAATAGATTACTTTAGGTTACAGAAAAGAGATCGATTTTTCAGTTTTGTGCGTGCATTATTATGTGCTTAGGTATCCCTTCACCTTAAGGATGCCATTAGATTCAAACATCAAACTAGAACTGTGAAATTTGCTTAACAGCAAATTTGATGGTCCCTACATCAGAAAATGGAAATTGAGTGAAGAAAGGGCAAGGAGGGGTATGACTCTGTGGCACAGCAGTCAGGTTCTTGGGCTTCTCATCCTCCTGGAATGTCTTCCTGGTGAAGGACACATGCAGGGTAGGCAGATAGAGAGGAAGGGCAGACAAATGAGGGTCAGGGGCAGGGCAGGGTCGGGG
>NMRB01003075.1:25715-50462 GCA_002633025.1 Notospermus geniculatus
GGGGGGGGGCGTAGGCCCTAGGCCTGGATTGGGCCCATCAAAGTCTTTGACTGATCATGATTGTAACACTAGAACTGTGAAATTTGCTTCACAGCAAATTTGATGGTCCCTACATCAGAAAATGGAAATTGAGTGAAGAAAGGGCAAGGAGGGGTATGACTCTGTGGCACAGCAGTCAGGTTCTTGGGCTTCTCATCCTCCTGGAATGTCTTCCTGGTGAAGGACACATGCAGGGTAGGCAGATAGAGAGGAAGGGCAGACAAATGAGGGGCAGGGGCAGGGCAGGGGCGGGGGCCGGGCGGGGAGGAGACATGCCTTCAGAGATCAGAGGAAGGGCAAAGTGGTCGTGCTGGATACGGATCCATCGTAGCAGCCCGAAGCAAACAAAAAAAAGTCTGAAGAAATATTTATTTATATAACTTCATCACTTCAGGATAAAACAGTTAAAAAACCACCGTAAGTTAATTTTTTGAAACTATCTAACCTTTCAGACCTGATACAAATATTGACTATATGATGGTACTACTTGATTTTGCAGTGATTGAGCAGTTTTCTTGCAATCGTGTGCCAATTGAGTGTGGAAGAAAGAAAGAAGGAAAGAAATAAAAATTTCCTACCTACCCAGTGATATCAACAGTTTAAATAACAACAGTTTGAGTGTTTTATGCATTGACAGACCAAGGTGGAACATGGGCAGGTAGTAAATCAAGTCACAGAACAGGGCCGTATTTTGCTTTTTGGTCCGAGGGCGGGGGCGCAAAAGCCTCTCTGGGGCAGAAGACCTCTTTTTGCCATTTTTTGCCCAAAAGTAGACATCATCTGGGGGAATACCTCCTGTCATCTGTGTTGTGAAGAATCACTTTTTATCGTGGTCTCATTGAACAGTTTTAAATGAGAGACGAGAGTGATCCCAACTGACCACCAACAGAACTGGAAGAATGACAAGTGTAGCAAGGAGACCTAGCGGCCTATGGTGTTGGCTGTGTGTACCTACCCCCTGTCCACTGGAACCTTGGCTCTGTGCCTGCAACATAAGACATCAATCATCATCGTTAGTACTGGGTTTGCCAGTGTATATTAATGCTCGAAAACACACTTAAGCAGAATTGCAAAGCGGTGCAAATATCTGCTGACAATATTACGCATATCAAACCGTTCCTCCAGTCATAGGAAATCGTGAAATCGTGAAATCGTGTCCTTTGTATCCCAGGTGCGATATGAACTGAACAACAAGTGATATCAATGGCAAAATACATTTACGAGCGCAGTTTGAACGTTTTTTGGGAAAAAAACTTGGAAACAAAATTTTGAAATTTTTTTTGGAATTTAAAAAAAATATTTTTTTTTTACATTTTTTTGAACAAAAACTGGGTCGGGCCGTTTTCGCGGGTCGGGCGGGGACGAGCACAAGCTTTCTTTTTTTATGTGGCCCAATTTACGCCACTTACCATGCCACGGGCTGGGGTCTGTGCATTTTTATTTCGCATTTCTTGAAGCACGAACGCAATGCCCTTTTCTCTCTGCAAGAACCCACAGCGAGGGAACCACTTGAGGCATGTTCAACCCAGGGTACATCAGAGGAGAGCCAGTTTCTGAGACCACCGTCACAGTGAAAGCATCTGACATTATCACCAGAACCTGCAAATTATTGAAAAACATCGACAATGAATACAGTAGTCTCCCATAATTTGGAGAAAGGCGAACTTGCCACTGCGCACAGAACACAATCCCAGCTCAGTCGCCAGTAAAAAACGCCAGGATTTGTAGTAAATTCATTTCCCTTATCTTTTGTTTGGAACAATAGTTGAAGGGAAATTTTACACTTAGATGTTTTGTGCATACGGCCCTTGGGCCCATATTCATAAAACGACTTAAGTCTAAGTGTGACACTTATCCTTTGTTGAACACAAAAGATGAGTACATGTACACACTTTGACTTTGACTTAAGTATGTTTATGGATATGGACACTGGGGCCGTATGCATAAAACATCTTAAGTGTAAAATTTTCCTTATCTTTTGTTTGGAACAATAGTTTAAGGGAACTTTTTCACTTAAGATGTTTTATGCATACGGCCCCAGCCTTATAGACCCGCAAAGTCCTAGTCCATGTAAACCTGTACCGGTACTGTGGTCATTGCAAGAACAGATGATCCCTGAAGAGGATTACCAGACTTGATGCTAGGTGGCGATATCTGAGGATATCACCTATATCGACGCTAGGTTTCCATCTTGAAAAGTAGTGCGCGCGCGGAGCGAACAGTAGAAATTCTTCTGTTTGTAAAGCGGTTACCCATCACGTCGTTTTCTACGCTTACAATATAGATCTGTTGTAGATAGGTGTGCAAAGATACATGTATAGAGTCGACACAAACATCGGTAGAGTAAATGAAGTTATTCTGTTTCATTTTCGACAAGATAAACATTGTTTTCTGCAAGTAATAACAGTTTGAAAAAGAAGTTCGCGTCACTTGAAAGACCAAAAAGATGGCGGCCCCACCGACGATGACGTCAAGATTTTCAAGATGGCGATCTAGCGTCGACGGCAGTGTTCAAATTTCGTCCAATTATCAAAAAAATTTCATCGCTGTCGTGGAGTATGGAGGATTACCTGTGTAGAAGAATCCAGCGGCAGCAAGCTCATTTGGTGTCTTTTTATTGGAAGCAGGCCAAGCATCATACGTCAACAGGCGGGTCTGCACGGTTGAGAAGTTAACATGCTTAGGAATCAGAATGGTACCAGGGATTACTGATGATGCAACGTTACTGAAGCTGGTACTCGCTTGGCCAGGCTGAGGCAGATTTGCTGTTTCCGTGGGTCGTGCAGGCTCTTGGCGAGTTGACTGAGTAGGAGTGCGAAGGCCACTCATATCTTCAACAACAGGCACATTTCCAACATCAAGATTCGACACGAATGGACATGTTGGGTAGTGTCGCCTGTGCTCACTTGCTGCATGATCGCCAACGGCCCAGTTACGCAGGACTCCATTACAAAAGACACAGCGTACTCTATCTCCTGCTCCGTCGTAGTAAAAACCAGCTTTGGCCAGCTCCGCAGGTGTGATGATGTTTGACTTCTTCCAGACTTTGTCAAAGCTTTTCAGACGTTCGCTCTCACTTTTCATTGGTGAATTTGTTTTTTGCTCCTTTTTGCCAACTTCAATTTTGTGTGCACTGCTGATTGGACGTCCACGTTCATCATAGGTATGGACAAAGTATCGCAGTGCTCCGGCCTTCTCTGGATGGGGTTGTGGTGGCGTACTTGAACTAGATGATGATGGATTTGGTTGATCAGCTGCAGCATCATCGGATGGTTCTCGTCTTTTACCTGTTGTGATGCTCGAAGTCTCCATCTGATGTTCAGGCAGTTGTGGGTTTTTGAACGCATCCAAAGACCGCATCGAGTCCCTGTGAAGAGCCTGGACATTCTCATCCAACTCCTGTAGCTTTAGCTCATGGAAGGCAGTTGTTACAGCCGGCTGGTACTTGCCATTGTCTTCAGATGGTTTCATTGGAATATCTCCACACGGCAGTCCAGTCATCAGAGGACAATTCGCGTTATGTTTTTCCTTTGGGTTCCAATCATTTTGCCATTTGCGGTGCTTGATTTTGCAGAAATTGCAAATGACCGAAGATCTTGGCTCATAGAAGAAACCATTTTCTGCGAGAAGAACTGCTGGGTTGGATTCTGTCTTTGGTCTTTTGCTGAAGGAGGCCAATCTCCGCATTTCGTCATTGAAGCCCTTCTGTTCGAAAATGGGATACATCTGAACTTGGAGGAAGATCTGAATCATCTTTGGAGGAGGTTGTACGAAGAGAACACTGTCATTTGTTGACTAACTGTAAATATTAAGTGCACGGATGGAGATTCTTAAAGCCAGACACTATAGACAGATGGGTTATAATCGACGAGCATAGTCTCGGTCACCCAGCCGCTGTTTCCAATCTGGGGAACCGTAGCAGTACTGTGTGGCTGGCTGCGCAAGACTACACACAGCATTGGGGATTCCCCAAGGGGATTCCCAAAACCTCGATGCAGGATAATGCTATAATATGCATCTTCGATAATCGAAGGCTGATCTGCTCTCCACTGCGTTACATCGCACATCACCCTTCGAGAAATTGACCGGTCCACGGCGTATCTGCCGCCTCAAAACGAAGAGGCCAATCAGAATCGGTGTTGTAAAATTCGAATCGTGGTACACTAATAGTGGTAGCCGAAGACCTGATATAAAGTGCAATATGATTGGTCGACTGGTGAAGTTGGCATCGTGCCAAGACACGCCACCGACTGGTCTATTTCTCGAAGGTTGATGTGCGATGTAACGTAGCTAGTGGTGAGCAGATCGGCCTTCGATCATCGAAGATGATAATATGTGGTTCTATGGTTCTATACACTACGCACGCCTGTAGATGAGGTTGCACTATATTTCGGCCGAACTGGGGAGTGAGTAGCGGTGCATAGTGTGCGGCTTTAAAAAGGGCAATTTTCACGGACAACGCTCACTTCAACTCATGGCACATACTTGAAAATGGGATATTTACTCACAGAGTGATATGGGAACAATGTTATCCAGATTCAGACGCAAGAAAGTGGATTTAGAAGGGTTATTCCCTTGGGTGATTCCCTTCCTAACCCTTCAGGGCCTTCCTAACAGTCAAAGTCTATTTTGGGATCCGGGGAAATCCATCGGGTTTTTATTTGTTTTGTTTGTTTGGTTCAGGCAGGACCATCTCGTATACCCAGATCTACCTCATCCGAGGATATCTCTGGAAAGGAAGGCGACTTGTCCAAAATTTCTGGACAACCGCTGGCAGCGTGCCAAAATGTTTGTTTCACACAATATTTCGTTCTTCTATGACTGAAAAATATCATATATGACTAAAAAGCCATATAATACCCCCAAAACACGAAGTTGTTTGAGTATTAGGGCAATTTCAAACGAATAGTTTAGTTGGGAACATCATGCCGCGGTTGCCAGCTCGGTGTGATTCGCCTCAAAATTAGTATATCGCGCATGCGCAGTATTCCTGAAGTCGTCAGCCCTTTCCAGTGGTGTTGTAGGAACGTAAACCCACTGGGGACGAGGTTTGCAGGCAGGAAAGACATGGATCCATCCGGCTCTGCCACATCGCCCTTCCTCCACGTATTGTTATCAACACCCTCAGGGCCTTCTAACGACGAGCGCCCCTATACCGTGACGCAGGCGAGCTGCTCATTCGGTATTTCGCTCCCGTGCGGAACGGTCTCAGCTTGGAACCTCGCTTGCAGTGCATTGTCCGCCTTTGTTGGCCATTTCTAAAATGCGGATTCGGCCGGAATCTGCGGTATGGATGTGCCGTGACATTCCAAAAGTCAACACATTTTCAAATGTCACATCAACACAATACAAAAGTCACTAGTTACGTCAATGCTCATCAGATGGCTCCACTATTGTCATATCCACGTGGTACGTATGCATAATGACAGGGGGTTAGTCAATTAGGTCCCTTAATAGGGCTAGGTCCCGTAGGTCTAGGTCCCTTAGGGTTAGGATCCTTAGGGTTAGGTCCCTTAGGGTTAGGTCCTCAGGGATAGGTCCCTTAGGGTTAGGTCCCTTAGGGCTAGGTCCCTTAGGACCTGCTGTTTTATACTTTTTCCCTTCATCTTCCAAGATTTTGTTTTCATTTTTAGCCTGCTTGGCCGCAAGGCCCAGCAGGGCTTAAGCTGTGGTTGGGGTCATTGAGTGGTGGTCTGTCGTGCGTCAATCCGTACATACGTACGGTACGTACGTACGTAAACTTTTGTTTTGTTAGCGCTCTAGCGCCTTTATTTTTTGACGAATCTTTTTGGTCTTTGGTGGGTGAATATATGGGCCTAAGATCTAGGTCGAGTTCGATTTTGAGCACGGTTGGATTCCTATTCTGGCCTCCAGGGGGCGTTTTGTGAAAAATTTCAAAGGGCTATATTTTGATAATGGTTTGAACTGTTGTGTTGAAACTTTGTACACATGTACATGTACCTCTAGGTTATAGCAACTTACAGACAAAACTTCGGTGAAATAAGATTCTTTACTTAGCCACAAGGGGGCCAAAACAAAATCATGGAAAGTGCTATTTCTCCCTAACCGAGAGGTGGATTTTTGTCAAATTTTTTTAATGGGCACCGGTATGTCTAATAAGGATACATATGATATAGCACTCGAGTTTTTAATTTGACCTACTTTTCAAGTTCACAGTAGTCTCGCACCGCCAGCCTCTGATCTCGCTCCGCTTCCTACGCTTGGATCAGAGTCTGGCCCCAGACGCATCCATTTTGGTTATGCTAACGGTTCCGCAGGTGGCGCTCAGACACAGACGTGATTCAAACGCGCCATAAGTATTTCTTAGCGAACTGCAATAAAAAACTGAAACAATGTCTCAAATTAGCCTTATCGGGGTTTGTGACACATATTATTTACATTTTAATAATTTTCTGTATTTTTATCACCGTTCCTGCGACATAATATAGGAGCTGAATCGATGCTCTGACTTAACGCATAGCTCTGTATGAATTTACATCCGGGTATGCGCGCCCAGAATCGGGGTGCGGGTACCCGGATGTGATTACAAAAATACTTCGATTGGGGCCAGACCCGGCCCTCCGGTTGTCTGCTGCGCGAGACTAACCGAGGGTCTGGCTTGTAGTGTCAGTATTGGTGACCGTAGAGTGTCGCCATCTATGCTAAGCAAGTGTAACTTGGATTCATGCTTGTGCGCAAGCGCAGCTTGTAATGACCTCATGGCCGCTTGTCAATACAGAGATGTTGTTTGTTAAATCCGTCGAATGTGTTCGTTAATATCGCCCATCCTAACAGAAGATGGTGTCAGAGTGCTAGTACAAGTATCGAACTTTCGTCCGGTCGTGTCAGTTTGGTAATTCCATCGACGGAATGGCGTGCGGCGGTCATATTCCCTTTCCCGAAAAATTCGATCTCTCGGAGTCGAATCAAAATCGTGCTCAGGATTGGGAACTCTTTGAACAGGTATGGACTAATTATTCACTCTGTTCAGAACTTTCGAAGAAGGCCTCAGCCATACAGACTGCTACGCTGCTTACGTGCTTCTCGAAGAGCGCGCTCAAAGCCTACAACTCACTCACATTTGCGACGGGTGAGGACAAAACTGACATCACAACGGTCATGACGAAAATGAGGACATTGTGTGTTGGAGCGAAAAACGAAACGTATGAGCGGTACCTGTTCAATCTTCGGGTACAAAAGCCGGGAGAGAAGGTAGATGACCTTTATGCTGATCTCCTCAAGCTTTCGGAACATTGTAACTTCGGTGATTTGAAGGATTCTCTGATCAGAGATAGACTGCTCATGGGTATCAAGGACTCGGCGGCGCAGAAGAAACTGTTGTATGAAACGAATCTGACCCTAGAAAAGGCACTTCGAGTGTGCCGGTCATATGAAGTCACGGACTCTCGTATGCAGGCGATTGGGAAAGGTGCGGCCAGTTCCTCGACCTCGTCCAGCAAACCGGCAGATGTCGCTGCCTTGAACGAACAGCAAAAGCTTAGCAAGAAGCGCTCGAAACACAAACCGAAGAAGAAACTGGGTGGTCGTCAGAGTTCTGGCGGTGGTTCAGGGCCGCCTGGTGACTCGTGCCAGTACTGTGGAAGGGGCTCTCATGATCGCAAGATTTGCCCAGCAAGAGACAAGAACTGTTCCAAGTGTGGTTACAAGGGACATTTCGGTCTGGTGTGTAGAAAAAGTGCTGCCCAGTCACAGTCTAAGTCGTCTGGTGTTCGGGAGGTCTCTCAGTCTGACTTACTCGATTATGATGATCCAGGCGATGCATTTCTCGGTCCGGTTGCAGTGGATCAACAAGGTTATCATTCGGAATCGGATCAGTGGATTGTGAAGCTTAACGTAGATGGCACTCCTATGAGTTTCCGTGTTGACACTGGTGCAGATGTAAACGTTATATCTAGGTCAGTCTATGAAAAGCATTTCAAATACAAGATGCTATTCCCTACTCGCAGGACGCTCAGAGGTCCTGACAGGAAGCCGTTGCCGACACTTGGCACTTTCAAGTGCACTATTCGTCGTAAGAATGGAGCAAAACCAGTGCAGACAGAAATCTATGTCATCGAAGGAGGTGCTTCTGCGCTACTAAGCCGTTACACCAGTTGCGATCTCGACATCGTGCAGTTGAATGTGGGTAGTATCGACGACTATCCCCAGCTCTTCAGTGGACTTGGTGAAATGCCACATCCGTACCAAATCAAGATGCGTGAGGATGCCAAGCCCTTCGCCGTTCCTGTGCCTCGACGTATTGCTATACCGCTGATGCCTAAAGTGAAACAGGAGTTGGATCGTCTTGAATCCTTGGGAGTAATCCGAAAAGTGACTCAGCCTACAGACTGGTGCGCACCCATAGTTGTTGTTCCAAAACGCAATGGGAACATCAGGGTCTGTTGTGATTTCACAAAGCTCAATGAATCGGTCCTACGTGAGCGTCACCAGTTGCCCACTGTCGATCATGTTCTAGGGCAGATGGCTGGGGCGAAGGTTTTCTCGAAACTGGATGCGAACAGGGGCTTTCATCAAATCAGGTTAGCCGACGAGGAATCTCAACTTCGTACCACATTTATTACTCCATTCGGTCGGTACTGTTACCAGCGCTTGCCTTTCGGGATAAACTCGGGGCCGGAGCATTACCAGCGTCAGATTCATAGCATCCTACGTGGACTCGAAGGTGTTGTGTGTATCATGGACGATTTGGTGGTATTTGGAAAAACAGTTGAGGAACATGATGAACGTCTCGAGAAAGTTCTTCAGAAGTTAGCCGAAGCGGGGGTCACGCTTAATCGCGCTAAGTGTGTTTTCAGAGTTCCGGAAATAACTTTCGCCGGTCACGTCGTCGGTGAGCATGGTATCAAGGTCGACCCCAGCAAGGTCCAAGCTATCTCCCAGCTACCTACGCCACTCAATGTCCAGGATCTGAGAAGATTTATGGGCATGGTTAACCATCTGGGGAAGTTTCTCCCAGACCTTGCGACGCATTCCGAGCCTCTGAGACAGTTGCTATCAGCAAAGAACACCTGGGCTTGGGGTCCAGTGCAGGACAATGCCTTTCAGAAGATCAAAGACCTGATCTGTGCAGCGCCAGTGCTCATGCTGTATGATCCTTCTCGTGAGATACGTGTAACTGCCGACAGTTCCTCGTATGGGCTGGGGGCAGTCATCAGGCAGAAAGACTCAGATGATCAGTGGAAACCTGTAGCATTTGCATCTCGATCGCTCGCTCCTGCGGAAACTAGATATGCCCAGATTGAAAAGGAAGCATTGGCCTCCACCTGGGCATGCTGTCGCTTTGAAGACTTTCTGATTGGGCTACATTTCAAGCTTGAGACGGATCACAAGCCGCTCATTTCACTACTAGGATCGAAATCGTTGGATGAGCTCCCGCCGCGGATTCAGCGCATGAGGATGAGACTAATGCGATTCTCATACGATATCGAGTATGTGCCAGGAAGCCAGCTGTACATTGCAGACACTTTGTCGCGGGCACCAACGACACCGGCTAGGGAAGGTGGCGATGAGGATCTTAGTCAGCTCACTAATGCATATGTCGATCTCATAATGGAAAATTTGCCAGCTACAGATTGTCGGTTGCAGCAGATTAGGGAACATCAGTTGGAGGACGAGTTATGTAGGCAGCTATGTTCATATGTGGAAAACGGCTGGCCTGCTAAATGTCAGCTCACTTCGTTGCTACAGCAATACTGGTCTTACCAGGCGGATCTGACTATCGTCCAAGGGTTATTACTCTATCGCTCTCGGATCTTTGTGCCCTCATCTCTTCGCCTAGAGATGCTGGATCGTTTGCATGAAGGCCATCAGGGCATTGTCAAATGCCGCCAACGTGCCCTACAGTCAGTTTGGTGGCCAGGCATTTCACGTCAAATCGAGGACCTTGTGAAAAACTGTCGCATCTGTAGTAAGGCTTCTCGGAACCAGATGGAGCCACTTCGTCCTTCCGTCATGCCTACAAGACCTTGGCAGAAGGTCGCAACAGACTTGTGCGAATTTAGAAAGGCTCAGTATCTCGTGGTCGTGGATTTCTATTCTCGATTTATTGAGATGGCACGCTTAGAGGACTTGACCAGCCAAACCACAATCACACATCTGAAATCATTCTTCGCCAGGCATGGTGTCCCAGAGACCCTGATGAGTGATAATGGTGGACAGTATACGGCAGCAGAGTTTGCTAGCTTTTCTCAAGACTATGGATTCCAGCATGTTACCATGAGTCCCCTGCATTCGTCGGGTAATGGAGAAGTTGAGAGAGCAGTACAGACACTAAAAGGGCTTCTCAGTTCGGCAGTAGACCCTTATGCGGCTTTGCTGTGCTATCGTAGTACACCCCTACCTTGCGGATTCAGCCCAGCTGAACTGTTGTACAATCGTCGTATCAGGAGCAAAATCCCTATGGTTCCAGATAAGCTGGTACCAGCTGTTCCTGATTCAGTCGTTCTCCGTGGGAAGGAAGAGAATCTCCGTATGAAGTCGAAACTCAACTTTGATAGGTCTCATCGTGCTAGAGATCTCCCCTCATTGGAAAACGGTCAGGAAGTATACCTACCTGGTCGTAAGGAGACAGGAGTCGTCGACAAGAAGGTGCATGATCGGTCCTACATTGTGAAAACACCAACAGGACAGTTCAGGAGGAATCGTGTACAGATTAATAAGCTACCAGAGACAGACTCTGACTCTCCATCTCCAAAGTTGGAAGCGCCGCCAACATTGGAGGGGACACCCGCTAGTGATGGCTCTAGTGTTTTAAAAGAGCCTCCCGTGTATGTTACAAGGTCTGGCCGTGTATCAAGGCCAAACCCAAAATATGCAGACACCTAACTTTGCGCTCATGTCTGCATTGTAAGTTCTGAGTGTAGGCGGATCGCTGCTCAGTACTTGCACAGTCACAAACTGTGATTTTAAAGTGTTTGTGTAGACTCAGGTTTAAGCAGTGTGCTTACAAGCTTTTCCTTTCATGGTATAAATGTTTTGGGTATTAGTCCCAATGTTGGACTATGTTTTGACATGTTTGAACTCTTCAGCCTAGTACTTCTAAAATAGAATGGGCATCAATTTATATGAGGACTGTTTGTTGTTTACAATTCATTTCCTATTCTACTCAAATTGAGCTATTAGTTGAGTTGTTAACAGTTGCTGTATTTCTAAGTGTGTTTCAATCAGATTTCATTCCAGTCTCCCAATCATTGTTGTTTACAATTCATTTCCTTATTCTACTCAAATTGAGCTATAGTTGAGTTGTTAACAGTTGCTGTAATTTCTGAGTGTGTTTCAATTAGATTTCATTCCAGTCTCCCAGTCACTCTTTGGACTGTCTTTCAATCTTGAAGAAAGGGAGATGTAGTGTCAGTATTGGTGACCGTAGAGTGTCGCCATCTATGCTAAGCGGGTGTAACTTGGATTCATGCTTGTGCGCAAGCGCAGCTTGTAATGACCTCATGGCCGCTTGTCAATACATAGATGTTGTTTGTTAAATCCGTCGAATGTGTTCGTTAATATCACCCATCCTAACAGAAGAGGCTGCAGACTGAATTTCCTCTGATTCCTCCGATTCCTCTGATTCCTCTAAATCGACATGGCCAAGAGATTAGAATAAATCCTTACAGGAAAAATCTCATTCATGCATGGAAGGCAAACCACGATATCCAATACATCCTCGACCCCTTTAGTTGGGCTGTGTATACCACAGAATATACCTCCAAAAGCCAAAAGGGTATGAGTTCATTACTACATAATGCTTGTAAAGGAGCACGAAAAGGTAATGACAATCTCAGAAAACAAGTCCGATCAATAGGGAATAAGTTCCTGAATGCTACAGAAATATCCGCACAGGAAGCATCATACTTAGCCTTGCAGTTGGCATTAACAAGGAAAACACGGCAAGTAGTCTTCATCAACACATCTCCTCCAGAAGACCGCACCCGATCTCCTGTGATCTGGTAAAACCTAGTAAGTCACTTTTTTATGAAAATTGAGTTAGCCCCAAATCTGAACTTACTAGGTATTATCCCTTCATATTATGAAATAAAAATGCATAAAACCCGTCTCAGTAAGGTTTTTGTTGATGAAAACCGTAACCACTGAAATAACTTTGACCAATAAAAAAACCCTAAGTCATTATGTAACCTGAATAAGCCATCAAACCAAATGAAATGTTATGCACTGAAAGACCTTCCATCATGCCCAACTAAAAAGGCAACACGAAATTCCTTTTGTCTCCTGAAACTTGATCCTGTAGGAAAACGGTTTTCCTTGATTTTCTCAAAATTGTCTAAATGAGACTTACTAGGTTTTACCAGATCACAGGAGCGATTACTTAAATCAGATAAACTGTTGCAAGAACTTGGTGACTCTACTGACATCATTCTATGCTGCCATCAGATACTCTCACCAGCCAAATGAATATTGAAACATTACTGCCTAGCTGACAACATTGCCACTCTGAACATCATTTATCCAAAATGGTGACTTCCCATTTCACCAAATCCCATTTTGCCAAATTCCCGTTTCGCCAAATTCCCATTTCGCCAAATTCCCAAATCACCAAATTCCCATTTTGCCAAATCCCATTTCGCCAAATTCCCGTTTCGCCAAATTCCCATTTTGCCAAATTCCCATTTCGCCAAAAATTTACTTTCAAAATGAATCGTTCGAAATATAAACAATTTTTGAAGCACAGTCAGAAGTGTAACAAATTAAGCGAATGGTATTCATTCCAAAGAAGACTGATGTTATTTTCTAGGTAAATTCTTCAACGATAACGATTGCTTTTAATTTCAATTTTCTTTTGTTCTTCTGATATGCCTTGGGTTACACTCCTCTAGCAGTGTTTGCTCCCTTTATATATCTGCACTGACATAAGCGCAGATATAGTCAAGGGAACAAACACTGCTACAGAGTTTTGTAACCTTGGGCGTGGTACATTACATCCGTCCTTTATGGGGGTGGAGAAATAGGCCCATCCCTTCCAAATCCTGAGTGAAACAGTTTGATAACCAAGGGCCTCATCCTAACCCTAACCCTCTATTTTGAAGTACTTTGCATTGGATCGGTCCATTAGATTAGGGGTTATAGCCTGAATAACAAATTTGGCGAAATGGGAATTTGGCAAAACGGGAATTTGGCCAAATTGGGAATTTGGCAAATTGGGAATGTGGCAAAATAGGAATTTGGCGAATTGGGAATGTGGCGAAATGGAAATTTTTTTTGCGAACTGGGAATTTGGCGAAATGCAATTTGGTGAAATGGGAATGAACCATCCAAAATCTATGACAACAAATGATTACCCATTTGCAGATAATTGTGAGGATTACGTGCTGACTGACAAAAAAACCCAATGAAGCTACAGCCAGTGACAATCCCATTCCTGAGTTTATAAATCTAATATTCCCCAATGGTGTACAAATAAAAACTCGTGACAAGCCACGTGTCCTGCGGTATGTTCGATATAGTGAGAAAACTGATCCTGAAAATTATTACCGTAAACAATTACTCCTGTTTTGTCCTTGGCGAAATGAACAAAAATATCTGCTAGGAATTTATCAGACATATTCAGCACATTATGCAAGTATTTAAGAACATCTTCTGCCCAAGCAAAACCAGTACAACTGCCACTCTGCAGACATTGATGAGGCAATGCAAAAAGCTGAAACAGAACAACATCATGTAGAACCAGATGCAGATGCTGCATGCGATATTGCACCAGGAACGACTCAACAAGAATCTGATGACATAAGTACACCATCAATACCTAGCACCACAAATGAGCGTGTCAGCACGAAAAGTGGCCTGAAATGTCAAATCATTGACACCACCGATGAGATTCCGTACAAATCATCCTCATCTCCAGAAAAAAAGACGAAGAAAAAAGCCGCAATTGCCGACACCACTGGCTACTTCGGACTCATCCTACTGCCCAACACATTTTCAGAAGATCAAAACAACGTCATCATCTCGAATTTCATTGCAAAAGATGCGACATTGTCATGACAAGATTATCCAAAATCTACAAAAGATGCGACATTGTCATGACAAGATTATCCAAAATCTACAAAACGAGCCACACAAACAGCCCTCAGCAATACATCACTGAGGCCAAATTACTGCTGCTGCCTGTGTCCGTTCATGTGTCCCCAATTATAGCTCAGATCCTCAAGATGCCATGTGGCAAATTAACATCGGCAGCAGGAACAGTCATACAGGTAAGAGCGCATAACCTCCAAACATCCTCAAATTTCATTTATTCCAGTCAGCAAAAAAGCTTACATATCATGAAATAGACCCCGCTTTTGTTACATTCAAATTTCCCGCGATTTTCGTCAATGACGTCAGCAATCTTCATAGCAGTGTCGTAAAAGTCGAAGCTAATATTTTAATTCTTATTTTGTTATTATTTTGCAACACTATTTTGTGGTTTGCACGATATAAACATGAAGTATCTGGCCTCAATATATATTATTAAAGCACAGTTTTAGCTTTTTAGTTGTAAATTGCCGTGGGACGGTTGTTGTGAACACGCGGGCATTCAAACTGCTCACAGCGCCACCTGTCTCCATTCTTCCGACCTAGTGACACTGCCACCAGGTCCCTACTTTTCCGGCGGAGGATCGTAGTTCCAATACATGACAAATGGAATTGAAGAATTTCATGGGCACGTACACGAAACGTTTTTTCGTCGACCTAATTATCTGATTGGTCAAGAGAAGCACGTGAACAAAGGACGCCCTCTGATTGGTTAAAAGTGTGAGAAAGTGAGAGCCTTATCACATCCCATGCCTGTAAAGTTCCGCGAACAAGCTTCTTATTCTGATCATGTACAGGATTTATTCGTCTCAAATCTTACATTTCTACGTTTGGTAAATGTATACTGTTTTATATAATTTGACTTTATCGACTTTTATTTGAGATTTGCGGTGTCACATGCACGCGCACTATATTCCAGCCAGCTGGAAAGCGATGAGGCAGCTGGTGCTAGCGGCATAAGCGGCCAGTCCAAAAGTAGGCCGCGCATGCTCGGTAGGAACTAGTTTGGCGGGCATCATGGCGCCATTTTCACGTTCCATGCGTTCTCCCGGTTTTCATCATGGATACAATCTTCGATCAAACCCTGCCAAACGTTTTATACGTGACTACGGTGAACTTAATTCCACACGAAGGCGCCGTAAACCTCACTCACGCATGCCGGCTACTGGTTTTTATCCGGTAAATGTTGAGGATTATGATTTCGATACGCACAGGTGAGTCACCATAATGACATTTATGTAGGCCTATGATCCATGCATGGTGGAATGCATGCATCCATCGCAGTGCACACCGGCTCAAGTGTGGTAGCCTACCCTACAGGCCTACTGCCTTGCGGGACAAGCGTGGGAAGAAGTGCACTGAGCAAGTATGCCTACACGGAATAACAAGCGGCAATGTATTGTATGCAGATGTGACATGATGTGTCACTCCCCAGCTGCTGCTCCCCACTCAGCCACTGGTTGGTTGGCCCCGATGGCGATGCTATTGCTAGGCGGTATGACCATGAGGATGACTAAACAGTAAAACACACCTCACTAGGCTAGGCCTATAGTGTAATAGGGCAGGCTAGGCCTATCCCACTTGACCATGTTGACTGCCTATTAGTGTTTATTATTTCTGTTTGTCATATTTGTCTGTAGTGTTTGGGATTGTTAGTTAGCCTACAATATTGAATATACTTTTATCAAGCCATGGAGGTATAAAATATTATGTCTCTATGATCAAGCCAAGGGAAGGGCCAAAAGGCTGTCATGATGTGACTGTGCTATTAGGAGGGTAGGGCCTATCCATCATGTCCAAGTAATTGCACAACACTGCTGTAGCTAAATGATATTGATAACACTTTTGCACCATTTGTAAAGTTAAGTAGGCCTAGGCCTAGGCTAGTTCATGAGTTTTGCCTCGTCTCATGCATGTAGCCTCACTGCTAGGCCTAGGCCTAGGCCTACTTCTGACTTGATTGTACCTATATTCTGGCCATAAAATTTTGTTTCAAAATTCATTTCAGGTATTTCGTCCACTACATAGGATGGAGCAGGCGATGGGACGAGTGGGTCGACTGCAAGGACATGCAACGACTACATAAGTTTACGCGGCCTGGAGAAGAAGAACTTATGCGGGAGATTTATGAACAGATCCAACTGAAACTAAACGTTGTTAGAAGGGGTGAATGTAGTGTTCACATTGATTTGCCTTGTGATCTGGCCCTGTTCAACAAACTTTTAAAACCCAGGTTGAGAAATCTAGGCCCGAAGATTATCCGTAATGGGCAGAGATCTGGCTTTGACGTATTTGGTATTGATTCCTTCAACGACCTCGCATGCCTGTTTTCTGATGATAATTGGCAGCTACGTGTAATTAACGAGCAAGGAGACCATGCCGCAATCGTATTGGACACCCTCCGGTTCTGGATGTCTCGCCCACGCCGCATCTCAAGGAGGCGTTTGTTTTGACCAAACCCGAATGAAAGATTACATTCAACGGGGAACACGGTTGAATCTATCTTTTGTGAAGAAACAAGGAAACCGTCGAGAGCTGTATGGCGACGACTGGCCACATTAAAGTACAAAGGTAGGTTTTAAATGATGGAAAATCAAAGGACTTTTTAGGTAGGGGCTATCGGTACAATGTATGTTGTTTTCTCTGTGCCAGGCCTAGGCCTAACTCAGTCAGAAAAGTTAACTGGGCAGCATTCACTTTCTGGAGGAAACAGTAAAATTGGCTTCTTTGATTGGCAGAGAGTGTGCGGTTCCTTTGGTGTTTATGGATAATATGGAGTGATATTATCCATAAAGACCAAAGGAACAGTAAAATTGGCAGTGTGTTTTTTTTCAAACGCGAGTGTGGTCCATTCCTGCCTATTACTATTGCTAAATGTAGATGATACAGTAGAACCTCACCTAACGGACACCTCAATACAGCGGCTACCTCAACATTACGGACAGATCTGTCCAGTCCCGAATTTTCCCAAGCCATTTTCAATATAAATTCAACTCAGTATTGCGGACACCTCACTATTCAGGACAACGGACAGTTGATTTCTGGAAAATTGGGTCCCATAACCTCACTATTACGGACAGCAAGTGAAAATTTGAAGCCATTTTCAAAGGTTTCATTCACAAAGTGGTCAGTGGTAGGAGATTAAATGACCAAACATGGGGTGCTTATTACATGTGCATTGATTGTTTATGATCATACATGTACTAATCACTTTTAATTAACACCTGAACACACTGAATGACTGAATACTTTAGTTTGGTGGGACAACTGCTCTGTGTTTGGACTCTCTTATCTCAGTCCGTTGTTCATGATTCTGCATGGAAAACTAGGCTAATGCTGGGCAGTCAACTTTGGATCTTTCTTTTCTAAATAAATGAGTGCATTAATGAAAAAGTGCTTGTTGAAAAATGGCAAATGTGATGGAAACACAGCCCACTCTCCAGTTTGTAATGCATAGCTAACTGTGGTCTTAACAAGCTGCCTGATTCTTGTTTTCAAAGATTGTTCAAGGTTGTGCTGTTGAAAATATTTGTGAATTGTAAATTGTTCAAGATATAGTTTTCTTAAATCAACAATTTACATCAAAAGAAATCATGTTCCTGATTTGAGTTTACCCTTGCCCTCAAATACGGTAGAATGAGCCCTCAAGGGAATGAATACCATTGACCTACTACACAGCCACCTGGTGTCCGTTATTGATGGAGTTTCAATATTGCGGACACCTCACTATTACGGACAACTGAGCTCAGTCCCAAGGGTGTCCGCAATAGCGAGGTTCTACTGTACTCTATTATGTAAAAGCAAATTTCTTATATTTTCAGGTCTTTCCTTCTCAAGGAGTTAAAAGAGAAGAACGCATTGAAGAAGCCACTGACTCGAGCACACCTACAGGAATTACTTCATGCTATATGTGAGGAACGATGTGTGAACATTGATCCGACCGAATCTACACTCTCCAGTCTCAAAGGAACCGTGCAGAGACTTCGAAAAACGTACAACAAAGCTTGTGCAAGTGGAGGACAATCGAGAAAGAAGTTTGAAGACAGTCTGTTTGGCACAGCACAAGGAACAAAAAAATACTGGGAATGGCATGTGCCTTTCACTATTCAGAAAAATGTCTTGTTGAAGGAGCTTGATGGTGTACGTGAAACGAACAAGGCTCTTAAATTGGAGAATCAGAAATTGAAGTCAACCGTCTCCTCACTTGAACAACTTAGGGCCAAGGAACTTCTAACTGAGTCGAAGATTAGAAAAAGCTATCATTCCCTCTCCCGTGTCAACAAATGGCGGCTTAAGAAAAAACTGCTTTCGACCTGTCAAAGAAAGCTATGTTTCTTGAAGAAATTTGGCATCTCCCCTGCAAAATTGGAAGTGGGTATCAATTGTGAACCTGAACGTGATCAACCCTTGAGTTTTGACCTACATGTAGATGATAGTGGTGTAGCATTGAAAGAAAATGTAAGCCCTAATTTGGAAAGGGAGAAGACGGTTGACAGTACTCTACATACCATAGATAAATTCAATGTGCCCCTTTCTGCATATCATGAATTGGCAGTCACTCACCACTCACTACCTAGGCTTCATCAAATTCAAAATCGAAAAAAAAGAAATTAACACCGCAATAGAAATCTCAACACTCTCAGAAAAAGGTGTCGAAATGGTTTACCAAAGTTTGGATTCAAAGCTATCTGAGAGAGCGAATGCTGCCTTCGAAGAGGGTTTCACAAATGACAAGTTAAGCATAAAGTTGAACGGTGATGGCACAACCGTTGGCAGAAATCTTAATTTTGTAGAGTTCGGTTTCACTATGCTGGAGGAGCATGCATGTCAGCTGCAGGCAATTATCCTCTGCTCCTCTATAAGGGCAAGGAAAACTATGAGCATCTGAAGTTAATGGCCCTTTCTCAAGTCAGGCCATCCATTGAGAATCAAAAGTCGGTGGTAGTGGGTGGTGAGGAGTTCCCATTGGAACAGTTCTTAGGTGGGGACTACAAGTTACTTTCTACGGTTTGTGGGCTACAGGCTCCATCTTGTACATTTGCATGTGTGTGGTGTAAATGTCCAAAGAAGGAATGGTGGAATTGTGATGTAGATTGGTCTATATCTGATCCTAGCAAAGGCTGTAGGAATGCTCCTTTATAAGGGCAAGGAAAATTATGAGCATCTGAAGTTGGCCCTTTCTCAAGTCAGGCCATCCATTGAGAATCAAAAGTCGGTGGTAGTGGGTGGTGAGGAGTTCCCATTGGAACAGTTCTTAGGTGGGGACTACAAGTTCCTTTCTACAGTTTGTGGGCTACAGGCTCCATCTTGTACATTTGCATGTGTGTGGTGTAAATGTCCAAAGAAGGAATGGTGGAATTGTGATGTAGATTGGTCTATATCTGATCCTAGCAAAGGCTGTAGGACTATTGATGAAATGAAAGAGTGCCTGAATGCTAAAGGTCAAAAACGCTTCTCAATGAAAGAAGAACCATTGTTTCCTTGGATACCCATCACACATGTAATTGTGGATCCACTGCACCTTTTGCTATAAGGATATCTGATCAGCTGTTCCAGCACCTGGTCAATGCGGTAAAGTTCCAAGATTCCATTGAAAATCCTAAGAAAGCAAATTCAGAAAAGGGTACTCATGTGGTGAACCTGGAGACATATATGAATGAGATTGGTGTTAACTTCTCATTTTNAACAAGGGTGTGAAAAGATGAATGACATGTTGACTACTGCATTTTTCCGAAGCTCAAATCATCGAGGGATGGAAGCCCTCCGTCAAGTTTTTCTGAAGTTCAATAGGATACAACTCCTAAAAGCTCATGGGGTCAGTAGAAAAAAGATAAAAACTCCACGCTGTCGAAACTGCAAATCCTCCGAGCATCGCATCAACAAGTGCCCAGACTTGAGGGAGAATGCCTGATCATGCTGATAGTGATCATGTACGTATGTTAATGTACTGTGAGGCTCCATTTCCATAGAGTTCACGTTGACACTTTTCACGCGCCAGGCTTCACGTTTTCCTTTCGTTCCTCGGAGAAAGCATGTCACAGGACAGGTAATGTGTGTCTCGTTGTGCGCTGAATCGAGGAACGAAAGGAAATCGTGAAGCGTGGCGCGTGAAAGTGTCAACGTGAACTCTATGGAAATGGAGCCTAAGGTTCCTCATGAGTGAGGAATTCCGTCTCGCAGCCATCGTGCATTGTCCTCAGTGAGCAATCTCATGTAAAAGCTATTCGATATTTTGGCTTCTAACAGCTCAGTTTTTCCTTGGTAAATGAATACATGTAGGTTTTGTGACAAAAGTTTGGCCATTCAGTATAAATGCCAGGTTATTTTTTTCTAAAAAGGCAATTCATGAGAATTAGGAAGTTTTTACCATAAAAACCTGGTAGGCTACATGCAAAGAAAGAGTACAGTGTGAAAAATACCAAGTTTTTATCATAAAACACCAGGTAATTTAAAATAATGAACAAACAGCTTGCCAAGGCAGTATTTTTTACTGTAGAGTTGGTGAGATGTGGCACTGCCTCCTGAGGTTATAGCTGATTTATGATGCTATCTAATTGAAGTCAAACTGACTGNATTTGGATAAAAGTGCCCCAAAATCACATTTCTACACGGAATATTTGAAATTTTAGGATATTTTATGAAAGGCCTCGATGAGTAGAACACAGCGATATAAAAATTTTCAATGAAATCGTGCAAATAAAAAAGTAGCGAAAAACATGCCTTTACAAAATTCCTTCTGTCCAATGCAGTTTTCAACGGATTTTTCCGACGCTGATACCATTCGATAGCCAGGAAAATTTACCACTACATGTGTCGGATTCAATTGTCTTCAGCCCATTGGTTTGGAGATATTCAAGATAAACTGCTGTCCATTTACTTTTGGCCATGAGTGTACATGTAATCCGAAATATAAAAGTAATTTAAAACTAGATTCCAATGGATAGAAAATGGCGTAAAGAATCGTGGGGCTGGCTCTCTTACAGCCCTGAGGAACTTTTTAGGGAAAAATTAGGGATTTTTTAACTTAAATTTTAGGGACGTTTATGGATGAAATGGCTTGAAAATAGGACATTTTAGGACAGAATTACGAAGATTTATACATAGATGATGTACGCCAAGTGCTCTTCAAAAAGTGTAACATGATCAAAATGGTGCCCTTTGGATGAAGCCATGCTTACAGCAAAAGCTCCCCCAGGTGCGGATCCAGGATTTTTAGTTGAGGGGGGTCAGTGGCGCCGAGGGCGGTTGTAGCAGGCGGGCGCCGAAGATTCCTGCCGACGGGGGGTCTGGACCTCCCCCAGAAAATTTTGAGATCTAGAAGGCCGTATAGACGCGATTTCCTGGCATCTCAGAATCAAAATAGAAGCTTTATAATTCTTGTGTTTTTGCTTATTGTCACAAAGTATTGAAGAAAAAAAAACAATTGGCGGTGGCGAGCAGGGGGGTCACAACCCCCAATCCCCCCTCTGGATCCGCGCCTGGCTTACCTCTTGTAGAATTACGTACATCAGATATGTAGTTATAATGAAATCACATGGAGATGCACGGCATTGTAATGTCTACATCTGAAGTTGAATCCAGGGACAGCGAAGACTGATGGAATCCAGAGCATCATAAGATGTAGTCGCGAATGCCGTGCACCTCGACGCTGCTTCGACGTCATCAGCGCATGCGGAAGAACATGGAATAAGACAAAAATTAGGGATATTTAGGGAGAATATCCCAAAATGGATGTGAAATTAGGGATTTTAGGGAGATTGAAAAAAAAGTAGGAATTCTAGGAATTTTAGGGCCGTAAGAGAGCCTGTAAATTTCGTTCCTTGTTCGTTCATCATGCGTTTCATGGGCGCAGCCATGTTTAATCAGCCGCTGGCCAATCAGATTCGGATGCTCTGAGCTGGACACTCGCCACCTGGCGGTAACGAAAGTTTTGGCCTTTGCTACCAGACTCTCTCCTGTAAGAGAGAGAGGCTGGTGACGCGAGACTAAGGTCAGAAAGGTTGGCTAATAAAAATTATTAGGTGAATGTGGACCTTTTCCGTGAGGTGTTACTGCAGCACAACTATTGTTGGATGGCAGAAGCATTTTCTATCTGATGAAGCTAATGCTCGCAAGACAAAGCTTCTGCTAATTCTTATAGGGAGTTACTTGTTCTACGAAGCAAAAGCGAAATTTTATAAATGCCTCTTCAAGAAAAAGCCCAGAAAAGCAAATGCTAGTTTTTATGAATTCGGCCCAATTATGGCAAGCCTACAGACTTAATAATAATAAGCAAAAAGTCAATCTCCAGAATTCACAAATTTTCGACCCCAACCAGGGTCTTTTTCAAGTGGAACTTTACAATCTGAAATTCTAGAAAAAAATAATTTTCCCCGCCCTCCAACTCTCCACGTCTTATCCTTTAGGTTATTTAACATGAATAACCCCTAGTGTTCGTATTTATTATCAGATTAGGTTGCTTGATACAACTTCGTTTTCCGCAACGAATTCGCATCTCGTCGCCATGAAAATTTGCTGGTGTCCGCAGCGAGTCTCGAAGTATCAGTTTCAATTGTTTCTGATAGAGAGCAGCACCTGACGGTGTAGTTATCTGGGCCTAATTAACATAGATCATGATTTTCCCATGCATTTTCCATTTGAGCGCGCGGTTCCTGTCCACTTTCCATGCCGATTCCGAGAAGAGTCGGCGTAGTATGACAATCTCCGTTATTTTAATCGAATACTAATATATTTTACTACAAAATAACACTGTTTCCCGCGCAAAATTGCCCATCAATAATTTAATATTAAAGTATCTTCTCGATAATTAGGTCTCCAGTTCTATTGCAAAGTTAGTTCATAGGAGGAATGTAGGCGGCGCTGCAATCGTAATGTAACAGCATTTCACGATATGAATGAGCAGTTAGCATACAAAGCTCTCAGTCTTGTCAAGAAACCTTCAAGGCATCCTGAAGCCAGGTCTGCATTTGCTTCGAGTGATGGACTGAACAGTAAGTGAACCTTAGAATACCTGCAGTTTCAAGATTGGTGACGAACTTAAATCGAATTGATATTGAAAAAAATTGACTTAGAAATAGCACTGGGCGAAAACTAGCGAAATCTGCATGCAGCGGAGACACCAAACCAACTGCGTGGGAGACACCAGGTTGCTCAGGACAGATATACCCATTGTCAACTGTTAGCGGGCTAGGCTGCATAGTGCGGTCACANTCTCACTGAACTTCAACAATACTTCCACTCTCAACGTAAGTACAATGCCAGCAATCATTCATAACAATCCACCTTCAAATCAATTATACCCCACCAAACTTTTCCAATAACTCTATCACCTCTCCTTTCAATTTACTTCTGTCCGTCACTGCCTCGCTTTCGTTCAGTGATTTAGCAGTTAGTACCGCCAAATACCGCGGATGACACGTCGCGGCGCTGTTCATACCTTTGCGGGTCAACTGAATCAATCTACAGCCATCAACAAATTTCATACCAACCAACAATCCCACACGATTGTTACTTTGCCACTGACTAAGAAGCAGAAACAACAATCTTTCTGAGACTCCTTTTACCAGCATTTATTCTAATAATATACTCCAATATTCCTCGTATCTACAGGGTATATAGAAAACATGTACAGTTTGCCCATAAGTTACAGCTCATCACGTTCAGCTTTTGTTAACTTCATTTGCATGTCATTTTCTCACCCAGCAAACAAAATACCTACATATCTTACCAGAATCTCGCCAAGACTGCATAATATCATCATTCAAAATAGCACATATTAAAGCTACAAATTCGCTAATGAACAATGTATCCGCAGTCTGGCAACCGCAACATTTTCCAAAAAAATATATTGCACAATTCTTGCAATCACAGTATTTCATTGATAAATATACAGACTATTTTGTAATTATGTCATCAAACCTTAACTCACTTAACTTCCATTTGCAGTTAAGGCATGAAAGACCTTCTGATTCAAAATCGCTGTAAATAGTACTATGTGTATTTGTAAATCACTTGCAGGACAAGTGAATCAATACAATTACTAAATACTGTAAAGGACGACAATTTCGCTTGCAGGAATTTTTTGCGGATTTCGCGAGAGTGTATCAGTCACAAACATTTCCTGCCGCAAATATAAATACAGTGAAACCCCTCTAAGTGGACCACGCGTTGGACCGGGTCAAACTGGTCCACGTAGAGGGGTGGTCCACATAAAGGGGTTGGCATTTTCGAAATATTGGTGTCCTACAGTGACACTACCACTCTCACCACAGATGGATCCCATGTTGATGTTTAATTACCCTTCGATGTGAGTGAATCATTCAATGTTGATTAGCTTGACTGAGTTTTTGTCTAGCTTACACCAAAGGTGTTAATTGTTTGTTTATTCCTGGGACCAACAAAAAGCCTATGGTGTGAAATCTAGCTTTTCCATGTGTTTGGTGCAACCATGGACCACGCGAATACCTAGATTTTGCATCTTCTGGTCCACATAGAGGGGTCACCATGCACTTTGGGACCCTACTTTTGGTGGTCCAGGTCGAGGTAGAGGGGTGGTCCACTTAGCTAAAGGAAAATGTGAAGGATTTATTTGGGACCGACAAAAATCGATCCACATAGAGGGGTGGTCCACATAGAGGGATGGTCCACATGAGGGGTTTCACT
>NMRB01003076.1:19399-31639 GCA_002633025.1 Notospermus geniculatus
GATTGGCCAAGTGAGAAAAACTTGGTTTCAGCCAGGCCTTACCTATATTTTCTTTGTTAAAGAAGATCTGGAATGCCAAATAGGGGTTTAAGAGGTGAAATTAAGCTTCACAAAGCCGAATCCTATATTTACGAATGCTGAAAGTACTTTTCATGACCGAATATGAGATATACGTGAGAAAATGTAGGTTTGGAGAGAGAAAATATAGGTTTCGGCAACCGAAACTAGGTTTCGGTAACCGAAACTAAGTTTCGCAACCGAAACTAAGTTTATCTACAGATAAATAAAATTTTTCTCCCGAAACCATGTTTCGGCTGCCGAATCCTATATTCAGAGGCAGATAAAACAGGATTCGGTTCCGAATCCATGATTTTCTCTAGAAAAAGTAGGTTGGGAGAGAAAAACTATGTTTCGGCAACGTTGAATGGATTTTGGCCACCGAATACAGGTTTCGGCAGCGAATATAGGATTTTCTTGAGAAAACGTAGGTAAGGAGAGAAAATATAGGTTTCACGGACCGAAAGTAGGTTTCTCTAATAACTGAACAAACGGCGTGCCATACATGTAGTTGCGCAGCTTCTTTAATTTAGGGACGAAGACGAAGTGACGTGGCGGCTGGGCGCCGATCTACATGTGGCTACAAGCAAGACACTGGGTTGTCCGCTGTTTTATTGGTGTTGGGGCTGGATTCAGGCCACAAAATTCTCCTGCATGTCCCCCGATGGTGCGGTAGGCCCCGAGGGTGCGATCACATAGAGCTATACGGTATACAGACACGCCGGTTTAACAATGGCTTCACAAAGGATTCGCGACCGAGTGTTGCAACGTGTTGCTCCATGAAATCGCAGCCAAACTGACACCGCCGACTTTACTCTATTTGCCTTTGGAAATAATATTGAAAAAGTTCAAGATTATGTACATGTATTCATGAGTCCAGGGTCTCGGCTGATGTCTGCGTGTATCGGATGAACCTCACTGAAGATTTACCATCAAGCTTGGAATGACCTGCAGGCAGAAAAAGAAGCAAGACTGAGCATGCTCAGTAGATAAATCAAGGGACGAAGACAAAGCCACGTTGCGGCTGGGTGTCGATCTCAAATGTCGCTACAATGAACGAACTGGGTTGTCCACTGTTTTGTTGGTGGTGAAGGCCGTCTGCTGACCACCATCTATAGATTCAGCCCACGTCGAAATTCTCCTGCGTGTCGCCAGTTGGTGCCGTAGGCCCTGAGGGTGAGCGATTACACGCCGGTTAAAGCTGACGTGAACGAACAACCCCCCCCCCATGCGACGAGCAAGAGAATTGCAAACGCCCAGCAAACTCCTCAGACGACGGCTCAGAACACGATAGACCCCACGACGCCAGGAGGGCGCCACTTTATTTGCCTTCAGGCAACAGAGCTGTCAACATCTCCGGATACCTCTTACACTACTCAAAGAAAAAAATTCGTAGTCATTTAGACGGGATTCGAATCCACCATTCTATCCACTCGGCCAACGAGCCAGCTGGCAGAGACATGATTTGTGTTCGCCATCGACGTAGGCCTTCGACTTACATAAATAATACTATGAATAAGAGAAAACATGAGAAGTTTTCCAAGAAGTTCGGTGGCCGAATGGTATAACGACGGTGAAACAGAGATAACAAGGTGCGGGTTCGATCCCCAACTGGGTCAATTTTTTTCTTTCAAAAAAGTGTTCAGGAGGAGCTCACCAGAGGATGTTGATACACCGTGTTGCTCTACGTAATCGCCGCCAAACTGAGACACGGGTCGACCCGAGCGGTGTTCTCCTTGACTTTATTTACCTTTGAAAATATCATTGAGAAAAGTTCAAGATTTGCAAACTGAGCTTACATTAGGCCTACCTTTAAACGACCATGCCACGACATCTCATCTGGGTCCTGTTTGATCGCCATTCTACACGGAGAAGCCCCGGATGAGTGGGACCACATTTTCTGCGGACTTTCGCTCCTGTTACACCGTTTCCAGTGACCAGTCTTTGAATTCCAGTTGCACGTGGTAGAAAAAAGGTGTCTACAGGTCGACATTGTGTCCTGAAGCAACTCGCGGCAACTAGCTTTCCGGCGATGGAAGCAACTCGGAGTGACTGATCAGTTGCCGATTTTGTCGACCTGAGCGCACTTGCGTCTCATCCGGGCAACTCAGTGCCGGATCAGCGTGCTGTTCGAGGTATAACTGCCAGTTGCTCCGACTTCCTCTCAATCGCTGAAATGTCGACCTGCGCGAGGTGGTTTTTTTTTATCTGCGACGGATCCGTCGAGTTGCTTCAAGACGCAAAATGTCGACCAAGCCCCTAAATTCGTAGGTGGCGCGTGATTTCGTCGTCCGTCTTTACACGGAAACAATTTTCAGTGTCATACGCAAAGTCCTACTCCTGTCAACCCTTTCCTTCTTCAAATTAATTATCACTTTCTTAATACAAATCGCCAAGATTGCCAAAATGACAACAGACGCTCCGATGACGCTGACCAACCTCGGTCCCTCATTCAGAACCAACCACTGCCAAGTATAGATGAACACTATATCCATGGTCCGTACAATGCCAACCCCGCCTGCACTCTCCAACTGTAGGGCCTTGGTCATGCAGATTTGTCCAATGTTTGCCAAGGCCCCGATGCCGACGATTGAGAGGTTGCCAAGGAGACAGTTTGGTGTTGACCAGACGTCCAGGATGAAGACAAGAGCACCGCACTGTATAACACCCCAAAGGGAATATGTGAAGATTATTGTTGAGTAATGTATATGACGGTTTTTACGGAGCACGACGTATACAACTGATATTATAGTCATGGAACCGAAAGCGGCCAATGGCGCTAGAATCATTTCCAATGTCGTCTGCTGCTTTCCTGGAATATCCGCTGCTGTCCCGAACAACCATGGCGGACACGCTATCAAAATAACACCTGCAAATGTTAACAGCACGCAGATGGCCTCGAAGAAGCCACATTTCTCACGAAGAAAGACACAGGCGATTATCGAAGTGAAAACTGGCGCCGAAAACACGATGACACTAGCGTCACCTACCGCCATGTTTTGGTAGGCGTAGTACATAAGACTGATGCCAGTCGCGCCGAGAACTCCACGCAGGAATAGAAACTTTCTGTCGTCAGGGTCTCCGAAGAAGGTCCCCTCTCGGTAGATGATGGTGGGGATGACGTAGAGTCCTTGGAACAGCATCCTAAACATACTGAGCTCCAGTGGGTGGACTTTGGTGATGGTGACCAGGATTGAATGCCATGAGAAGAAAAAACAAGACAGGAGGGCCAACAGCAGACCAGCTGCCTTGAAGTTACATCTGACGAGATCACCGAACGCCATCTTCTATATTCTGTAAAGAAAACAATACATTGTAGTTCACACGACCGCCTCATTAGATGACTGCTGGTGTTAAAAAAAATGAAAATAAAAATAAAATTTTCAAATGAAAAAGATACAGGCCTACACCAAAATCGCAGTTGTAAGGTCACAGAGGTCTGGCATTGCCAGGGTCCAGCTTCCCCGTTGGTGATGGACGGCATTGCTGGACCACACCCCTGGCTGTTGATATCTTCAAATCGAAATCCTAAAACTCCGACACTTTTGACGTCTACATGTTGGAGGAGCTAGATTTCAGTGGCAAAGTCAGGTCTCTCCGGTGAGACTGGCGCGTACGCGGCGCGTCGTGAGGCGTTCCACCAATCAGATTCTTCGATAGGTGTTTTGGTCCGTGTTACCGCTTCCCTGATTGGTTGAACGCTTTCCCGACGCGTTGCTTACGCGCCAGTTTGTCACCTCCTTAAAACTGTCATTTTGGTGTATGTATGGGTATTCACCGGAAGAGAACACAGTCCACATTTTCCACCGACATGGATAGACCATGGAGGTATATTTTATACCTCCATGGATAGACGGACATTGACAAGAAGTTCGACATAGCGCGCGATATAATATGTATTGATCGGGTTAATCTAACTGGTATTTGGTGCAATACATGTATTCTTTTGTCGGTCTTCATGGCCACAGTGTGCTTTGCAGTAAGGTCTTTACGGCATAGTATGCGTTTGTATCTCGCGACGGCCGACGTAACATGTCCAGACGCGGTCAATGGACACCGTATGGTGACGATCGAGGTTGATCATGATCGTGTGTCAATGTCTGCTCGATAAGACTGTTCAAATCTATCTATTTGAATGATCTAAGTTCCCAATTAGGCATTGAGAGTGTTGCTACACATAAAAGAATGAGTTGAAGCATGGTATCTTACTTGACGATGGTTATAGTCACGCAATAACAACGCGTTGAACTTTTCAAGTGATGAAAAGTATGGCGGCCATTTTTGTCACCAAAGGTATCAGTCCAGCCTCGGTGTTACCACACTGGCTACATACAGGTTGGACAGGACACCAGTCTTATCAAGGTGGGGAGGGATAAAGAGTCACCAGCATACTGTAGTTACAACTCGTAGCCGATTGATCTCATCGGTTTAGTCAAAATATCATATATACACTAGGCCGTACGTGCATTATTTCATAAGACTCTCCTCTGGTACGGCTGTGTCCTCGGGTGTGATAGAATGTGATGCTTCCCATTGTGTTTCACAGGTCGGCGCTAGGCGGCGTTATGGACGCACCAACCTGTGTCCGCACGAGCCGCATCACGCCGAATTTGGCGTAAAAAGTAATACGCGGACACATCACCACCTCAACTCGGTAATCACGTGATCTACTACGCCACGAAAGTAAATCCTAAGAAAATAGCGATATGAGGCTTATTTCTTGCAGACTTTGCCAATAATTGACGGATTTGTCATTTCTGATGAGAAATTGTCACAGACATGACATTGTTGAGAAGAAAAGGATGCTATTTGGGTTTTCACCTCGGCAGCTAACTGTCACTGTGCTGTAACGTAGTGTAAACGTATGTGACGACGCACCAACTAGCTGCCAGTGGCTAACATGACATGTACAGCATATCTCACACAAAATAGGCCTATGTATGTCATAATCATGACGGATGCGATGCCCACACCCGGAGACATCCTAGGTAGGCCTATTTGACGAGATTCTGCAATTTATAAAACCGAAGCGAGGAATTCCCGCCATCTTGAAAATGCAACAAGTAGTCCCAAAATTTCCCATGACGCGTTGCGCGCGCGGTGACAGGTCAGTGCGAGGTAGGAGCGCTACCTGTCGTGACAATGTGATGCTTCCTTCTTCCTGATGGCCCCCTACATTGTTTGTCCGACGTTGCTTTCGCTTTAGTCCATAGGAGCAGTCAGCCGCGCATATTGCCAACAGATGGCAGCAAAGTTCTAGCGGACCAATGTACAGGAAAATCTACGTGATTGCTGCTCGATCAATAATGACTGGGTCCGCTATATGCATTGAATTGGGCCGTAGTGACACCTATTGGTCAAGTCGCCGACAGCTCCTATTCAAATGGTATTGTTGGGGGACATCCTATACCGGGGCATCAGATACTATTACACTGGCGTGCACACAGTTGGCCTATAAACTGTGCTATGGGCGGCCACTGAAAAACGTCGGTGCTACGTTACAGTGGACTGGACGCACGCCTCTCAAACAGACCGACGATTTCACCACAGAACTCACTCACCAAAAATAATTTTCGACAGTTCTTTTCCTGCAAACGGGATAAATCGGCGGCCGACATACATGTATTTGTGTACACAATTAATGGCGACTTCCTGACAATTCGACCGACATGCTCGGTCATGGCTCTTGAACGTAAGCGGCCTAGTTTGTGGTTAGAGTACGTAATCGACTTACCCAAGATTAGACAGGCACGAGTGCGTTTGCTCGCGTTCAAGCATTCATGAGAGAAACTATTTTTGTCGACATTAGAGAGTTTTCGCAAAGCCCCAGGAACGCCAACGCGAACGCGAACGCCAATCCCATTGTTCGATGCTGCGGAGAGAGCAGCAAAAATAGAATACCTGTATATATTCGCGTCGGCGTTTCGGGGCTTTGCGAAAATAAGGGAGTTTTCGCAAAGCCCCCGAAACGTCAACGCAAACGTCTATCCTTTTGTTCGGTGTTACTTCGCGGCATCGAACATTGGGTTTGGCGTTCGCGTTTCGGGGATTTTGCGAAAACTCTCTATTATACCAGGCGTAACGTCTGCCAATGTTCCCCGTTTTTCAGTGTTTCCTACTTTGTAATGCGCAGTAGTGATAATTAGAGACAGCTTACGAGGTGGTATGGGCCCATCAACGAAGTGGGCCAAACTGATACTAGGCCTAATTATCTCTGACCCCAAAATGGGGGGCTTCAAAGCTAGTACATTCATGGTTCTGGAATTACTCCATTAGTTAAACAGATCACTAGGCCTAGATCCGTATTGGCTATCTTGTCTGAATTTTGATAACCTGACCTCGACGGTCTGTTGTACAGAAGAGCAAGACCGGATGATATTATTAACAGGCACTGACAACGCTGAGAACCCAACAGGATTCTAATTGAGATGAATTTTGATGAGGTAAGTAGATTTTTCAGGGGCAGAGGTAGGATTTCCGTGGATGACACTTACTAAGTATTCCATTTATTAGGGAGTTTCCGCCAAGCCGCCGAAACGCCAACGCGAACGCCAAACCCCTTATTGTTCGATGCCACGAAGAGAGCACCGAACAAAAGGATAGACGTCCGCGTTGGCGTTTCGGGGGCTTTGCGAAAACTTTATATATACTGCAAGTGTTCCTAAAAAGAAATCTAGCCATGGCTTTCTGTTTTCTTTCAGGAATTGAGTGACAGTGATGGTCCGCGGTCTCCCTCTCTCACGGCTTTCCCCCAAGCCATTCTTGACCAACACAGTTGCGTCAAATGCGGGAAATCTCCGGTGGTCTTCCTGTGCTGCCACGAGGAATGCTCCATCATCCTCTGCGACAACTGCGCGGAGAGTCACGAACACGGCGAACTCATTGACGTCAAGAAATCCGTCGGGCACATGCGGATGTATATCGCGAGCAACGGGCGTGGAATCAAGGACCAACTGGCCAAGACTTTGAGCAGACGTGCCGAGGTGGCGTTTGAGAAGACGAAAAAATTGGAACTGACAACTGCTGTCAAGGTGGAGGTCAACCAATGGGCGAGACGCCTTCATGACGTCATAGATCAAGAATGTGGACGGTTGGTCGGAAAAGTCGAATCAATGGAAAAAGAATATGAACAAATTGTTGACGAAACGGATAAAAAGTTGAAAGATTTTGAAATAAAGTTGAAAGAGATGTACAACGGGTTTGCAGAATTTCAGCGTGATGAACTTGCACTTGATGACCTCTGGACTCTTTACGCGGATTTGTCCGATCCAGATTTCCCGAACCACTTGGTGACGATTGGCGGGAACACAAAGGCGCCGCGTTGGGATCTTAGGACAGTTGCGTTTAAAAAGAATGAAACCGTTCTTAAATTTTTGGAGCAGACCCCAGTGTTGCTTGGCGAGGTGTCGAAAGTCTCGCAGATATGTTACAACATGGCGAATGATCAGTTCCCCAGTGCGATATCATCCGTTGCTTTTATTGATGATGATAAATTGATCAGCGTCATCGATCGAGCTAATAAAGCGATAAAATGTTTCCCGAATCCCTCCCATTTAACCCTAGCAGGAAAGGAGACCAAGATGAGGGCGTTTACTGGGGAGGGCGAGTTCAAACTGCAGGGACCGGACGCCATTTGCCACAATCATGGGAAGACGGCGGCCATGATATTTCCGATATGCGGCAGAATTGTTTGATCGGGTTCAACACGGATGGACAAGGCCTTTGGAAAGTGGACGTGGAAGAGCCAAAATGCATCTGCGTGGCGGGGAAGAAGTTATATGTCGGGTCGAACAAACGACTGCATGTTTTCGACAGGGGCGAGCAAGTCAAACGCGTTGATGTTAGGAAGATACGCCACTCTGCGACGTCCATTGCGGTGGCGCAAAACGGAAACATCGGAACATGCGATCAAGACGGAAAATTCCGCATCATGAATAAAGATTTTAAGGAGGTGAAAGTCATGGATGGTGAATTTGACGGAGGTGAACTTAAATGCCGACAGGTCTGTGGCTGGAAAGACGGCAACGGGTTCTTAGTTCACGACGAGAAGGCGAAACGTCTGGTTGAGGTTTCAGCAGACGGAGAGTTCCGCCGCACTGCTGCCCGTGAGGGCGACCCTGGCATTGACGTCTGCCCGTCTGTGTTTACAGTTTCTAAGAAGGGTCATATCTTAGGTGGGACTCAACAACTAGGCCTAGTCAAGAAATATCCTCTGTCAAAACTGCAATCACCGAGTGGTGTGCTGCATTCTATTAGGAATTAGACAATGGGTCATATGAATAAAGACTAGTAAATGCTTCTACTTGAATTTTGCAATACAAATGTACTAGGCAATGCTGTACAAATCTGAAGTAAAAGCATTTGCTAGTCTTTATTCATATGGCCCAATGGCTGGTATTCACAAAGGTTAGCAAATGCTTTTACTTAAGATTTGCACAGCAAGGTCCAATGTAAATGTACTACAAAACTCGAAGTACAAGCATTTGCTAGCTTCTATAAATATCAGCCAATAGGCCTACCCCATATAGGTCAGGCCTGAGTGATTTCATTCGAGTGCGCCACATCATTGAGTGATTACTGTTTCAAACAAAAGATCAAGACAGGCCTACATGTAAACCAGTAAAATACCAGCTTAGAATCTAATGTCTCCGATATGTGATGTCCCCAACAATACATTTATGGATTAAGAGGCATCATTGAATTGGACTCTAGAGAGACCAAGACCCTTAATCCTGTGACAAGCAATTTAGGGGGACATCACTCCGAGGAAGACGGGGGCATTACATTCTATCACACCAGCCACCAGCTTGCCGTTCTTAGAGCAGAACAACAATTTTGACATGTTCACTATACATAACTCAAAGTTTCAATCACATGGTCATTACAACTTCAACATTGTATTAGGGAGGTTGAGACCAGCGACTTATCACGGATCCTTGTTCGTATACAGAGAGAATTCTGTACAACGAGGACAAATTTTATGTGCATTTTGATCCGTATACGTATAAGGATCCGTGATAAGTCGCTGATCTCAACCTCCCTATTGTATTGTAAAATAACTGTATTGTAAATACTATATATGTGACTGTGACCCACTCCAGCAAAAGCAGGTGCAAGTCGCAGGTGATCATCATTTGTCATCAGTTTACTCAACTATTATCACTGCTGTCATAATAGTTTACTCAACTATTATCACTGCTGTCATAATAGTTTACTCAACTATTATCACTGCTATCATAATAGTTTACTCAACTATTATCACTGCTATCATAATAGTTTACCGGTACTCAACTATTATCACTGCTGTCTACTACATGTACTATTTCAACCTGCAGAGACGTACATTTCAGCTGCTGTATTGTAAAGCCGTTAATCCTTTCCTCGGTTGCGACATGCGCCTACCGTACTTTTGCTGAAGCAGGTCACAAATAATAAACAATAACTGTTTACATTTCATATCCCCGTTTATTTACATCTATAAATTACACCAGGAGATGAAAGCTGCTCATCATTTTCCAAAGGAAAACGTGAGATAAATTTGGTAAGGCCAAAAAAATAAATGTCCTGTTTCTGGTTACCACGCACGTCAGCTCTGACCCCTGCACGTCAAGAGATTTTTATTCTTCATTTTGAACGAAATTTGCGATTTCTTAGACCCCCGTGCCATCTGGTGTGAACAAAACAAGTTACAACAAGCGAGTCGCTGAAAATCATCTGTAGAATTTCTTTATCATGTCTGTCTACTTCCACAATGGTGACCGATAGACAATAGCAGTGTCAACTTCAAACCTTTAAAGGCCTCAAACAGAGAGAAATACAAAACATTTTATGAAATAAAAAACTTTTGTAAAAAAAATAAAAGAACCATCACTGCATCAGTTTTCTTCTGATCATGAAACCAGAAACAGAACATTTATTTTTTTTGGCCTAAAACATCAACCCACTTGGTAGTTCAGATTGTGATGTTGCACTCAGAGAATTTTATGCAGATGCACTGGCCTGTAAGAATAAGATAAGTCTCTCAACCCTTCATTAGGTCCTTCCCCAAACAAACAGCCATGTTAGATGCAAAAACACACCCGTCTAAGGCAAGATGCAGCATTGGCGTACAAAATAAATTGTGACCTGTGACAGCAAAATGAGTCGGAATGCGCACAGAAGACCCAAGGTGAACCAACGGTTTGTTGATTTCAGGATTGTCTGCCCATTGTGAAATTCGGCTTTGTCCATTTCTGTAATTGTTCTCTGGTGTCATCTTGGGTCTTCTTTCCAGCGCATTCTGACTCATTTTACTGTCACGGGTCACAATTTTCAATATTGCATCGTCCCAAAGACAGGCCGAAATGGTCACGAGATGAAAAATATTGATACATTTTGGCAGTACAAGAATTAGTCCAGTAAAAAACTAATAAAAATAAGTACAGAAATATGCGACACCTAGGCACAGGTTGAGCAGTGTATCCACATATTGGTAACCTCATCCCTAGGGGACTCTGTCAAAACCACATTTGCTTTGCTGGGAGAGATTTATAGTGAAGTCTGAAGACACCACCAAATATGGGCACGAGCCACAGTAGTCTTGCACAGCCAGCTGTTTGTTCCGCAGTATTGTTCCACTTTGCGATTCCCGAGATTCGCAACAGTGGTGGGTGACTGAGACTAGAGCCACAATCTTATCGTCTGCTAATGGAATTGCCCCTACTGCAGAGTGGACAGGTTCATGCCAAAAGCATCCTCCCACAGCAGGGTTTTTAGACCAAAGTCATGCTATGGGAGAATGGCTAAAGGAACTGTTCTTAATACTGCAGAGTGGACAAATTCATGCTCAATCTCCAACGCAGAGGTCAGACGGTATTCACCTTTGGCCAACTGAGTGAGTACAAGTGGAGCAACCGAAAACATGGAACGCCGTACCTCTCAGCTAGCGAGATTGATTCATGCTGAACAGAACTGTTTACTGCCCTCTAGACAGCATTTCTGAATCACTCCCATCAAAAGGTTCGGAACAGCTACAGTCCCCAGAAATGAGGTTCCATTGATAAGGTAGATCTGGCAGTAAAAAACGAGTACATTAAAATATCCACAGGACTAAAATTACCCTTCACAACTAGTGTTAACATTATATAATGGATTACATAATCATGTGACTAATAATTGGTTATACACCATACATTTATATTACGATGCTTAAAACAGGTTCTGGGAAAAAAATTGTGACCCGGTCCAGCAAAAGTAGGCACATGTCGCAGGTGATCATCATTGGTCATCAGTTTACTCAACTATTATCACTGCTGTCCACTACTATTGTCAACCTGCAGAGACGTACATTTCAGCTATTGTGTTTGTAAGGCCGTTAACCCTTTCCTTGGTTGCGACATGTGCCTACTTTTGCTGGATCGGGTCACAATTTTCCAGGAGCCTAAAACAAAGTGAAAAGATCTGAGCTTTTAAGTAAAATGAACAAAATATGCTTCAGAGAAATAAAATTGAGCAACTTTTACTGGCACACTTTTTGACTTATTCAGTGCAAAATGACTGTGCAAGTTAAGCCAATGCAACAACAACTAAAACCGGTAGGCCTATTCAAAATAAAGTTAAATGTGAGTATTGCTAGAGGGCACAGTGCACTGTGCATTACCACATGTAGGCTTATGCACAATGTTCTACTAGAGTGAAGACCGAGTGGGCAAGTAAAGTCCCAAATTCTCCTACAACTTTCTCAGATTTACAAGTTTTTCCAGTTCCAAATAAACGAACTTAAGGAATGTTAAAAATTTTGACAAAAATGGAATGAGATAATCAAAGGAATGTACCATGGATACACGAATATAATTGAATTTTATGAAATGTTATAAAATCACAGTCATTTTTTAGGTACATTTATAAAGAATTTCATTTCTATAGTTCCACATTTCAACATTCAAACATTTAAAATGTTTTTATAATTAACAGGATGGCATTGGAACTTGAATGTCAATGACTGTAACAGTGATTTGGAAACAGACATTAAAGTGATGTGACAACTGATTGATTCACAGGCCAGCTGATTGATTGACAGGCCAACTAATTGATTGACAGGCCAACTAATTGATTGACAGGCCAACTAATTGATTAACAGGCCAACTAATTGATTGACAGGCGGCCAGCCGATTGGTTGACAGGCCAACTAATTGATTGACAGGC
>NMRB01003076.1:36895-60662 GCA_002633025.1 Notospermus geniculatus
AGCCCAGTTCACACTGCCACGATTCCGACCACGATGCCTCTACGAATCCTCTGAAATATTTTCGTAGAGGGATCGTGGCCTTAGTGTTACAATGGGTGCGGATTATCACGAAAAACAAGAAGTCTGTAGGAAGGCATCACGAAGCCTATAGGAACACCACGAAAGCATTTCGTAGAGGCATCGTGGTCGGAATCGTGGCAGTGTGAACTGGGCTTGTGCCAATCTCGTACCCAGAGATTCGTTACGCTCGGGCCGAGGTTGTAGGTCGCTCCACTAATCTCTGGAGACGGCTAGCCATTTCACGCCTAAAGGGCTCCGCAGACTGGCGACTAAAATGGGGGCGACTACCGATGCGACTACTACGTCGTCTGCCGTAATTACCTTTGCGGTCGATCAAGGATGTCATCCACGACATCACTGATCTTCCAAAGAAGCATTTGTCGCAAAAAAGTCAACAAAAACTAAAAAATCTGAAAAATGTTCAGTCGCTTCTGTGGTCGCAAGGGCGGTCGCCTACAAAATCGCAAGTGTGCAGAGCCCTTTAGGTGTGATTTTTGGTGTCGTGCAATTTTAGACCGAATTTTAACCACAAATGCACTGAAATGACTTGAGATGACTTGAGTATAAAATGTACACACAAAAATGTCCTTAGAAAGGTTTTTTCGAGGGATCTCTTGTATTAATTGAAGAAAATCCACAGCAGTACTTGGCGCACTGTATAAACTTGGAGTGAAGCGGGATGCGCTGTGTGTAACGCATTTGCCTTGCATTTTGGTTCCCGAAGCCACCGCTAGGGCTCAGCCGTCTCCAGAGATTAGTGTAGCGACCATCAACCTCGGCCGAGCGTAACTAATCTCTGGGTACGAGATTGGGCTTGNATGGATTCCACTGAAATATGATGATATTTTTATGTAAAAAGTCAAAAGATGCCAAGCAGTACAACCTAAACAATGACAAATCAGTCTTTTTTTCAATCAACAGCATATGGGAGACAATGTTCTCCGATTGTGCTGTGCATTTTGCTGAATGTTCTGCCTCACTCACAAAAGGGCCTACAAAAACTTACCCTCACTTCGCGTGTAGGTTGGAAATTTCTTAAGATTGTCCTCATCCTCAACGCTCGACGTTGACAGCATTTTCCCGTGTTTTGTCGTCTGCTCATTGGAATGTTTTGCATTCTGGAATGTCAACATGGCGTCCGAATTTTCCACCAAATCTTTGGGCGAATATTCAACAATATCTTTCAAATCAATATCACCGTCTGTTACAGTTATGACGATATTTCGCTTTTTCGTAGGCTTCATTCGATCCCACGAATCAGTGCGGTCCAAAGCATCATGGGAAACATCGGCATCAGTAGTATCAGTCAAGTTGACCTTCGCACCAAATTTTCCAAGCGTTCCTTCAGACTGACGTCGGGTGAACTTGGAATGAAAGTTTTCTTCAATTCAGCACCATCGATTTTTCGACAAACTCTTGACTCTGAATGGTCAGCGTTCAAATTTGTCATCGAAGCCGATAATCTTGCACAATCAGAAAATTCTCTCCGTTCCCATTGTGGCGACATTGACGCCCCCTCAGGACCTGTAATTGTGCGCGGCCTGCGGCATCGAGTCGGCGAGCAATGACGTCGAAAAATCCACAAAATGTTCTCAGTTACACGCGTCTGCACCTCAGTCGCCAAGTCAGAAATATTTTCTGCAAGGGTTTTCCGGGGAATATTCGGACTTGGAGTCAGCGGGGTCCCGGCGACACTTGAACCTGCACTAGAATGACTCTCAATGAAAATACTCGCGGCTAAAATCTCATGTGACTTTTTAAAGCACCTTTCATGCCCCTTTTGACCTTTGTGAATCACTTCCGGAATTTCGTTAAATCCCGACGTGGCAGAGTCGAAGTACGGCTTGAGGCAGATTTCGCACGGTCGGATCTGTTCGCCGGTGTCCTGAAGGCAGATGTCGCAAGCGTCGATGTCGTCACCCAGGGATATGCTCTCAAATCCATCGTCCTTTATCGCTGGAGGAGATCCTGAACACATAATCTCCTACCTGGAAAAGTAAGGGCAGTTTTTCAACGACCTATTTGACAGCTCTGACAGCATTTCCTCGTCCTGGTATGAACCAGGCTGAAGCACACTGGTACGGAGTGAAATTGTAGCTGTCCCTAACTGCTAATCCTGCCCTGGGCAAATTCTGCAGGTTGGTGGACATTTGTCTGGAGGGAGAGCGGCTGAATTTAAGACCAATTCTTTCCTCCAGCCCTCTTTACGAACTGGTAATCAAGGCTAAAACACCAAAGCAATCATCACCAAAGAAACTGCTTAAGCAACACATTCAAAAACGCCAGACAAATTTTATGAATTTACCTAGCTGGAATTCAACAACTGTTTCACAAAATACAGATATGCAGAATAACAGACACCATGGGTCACACGAGGCGGTGTGAATAAAGTCCATTTTTATGCATTTTCTTGTGCATTTAGATTCACACCACTCATTATACAGAACCACATCAACTGGACTCAAGTTTACCTACTTACAAAATCACAGATGTCACCACTCCAAATTCACATATTTGCACCAAGTAGAATGAACAAGTTAAACAATATTACTAGACTACATAGAATGGACAGTCTCACCCAATGATTGTACTCAAGTAGCCTACTAGAGATACACCAAAATCGCAGTTGTACGGTCACAGAAACCTGGCTTTGCCACTGGGATCTGGCTCCTCTGACCTTCTCATATCAGAAGTGTCAGTGTCAGGACTTAGATTAGAAGACATCAACAGCCTGCCGTGTGGTCAGCAATGCCGACCATATTATACATATTATATCATCAACAACAGGGGCGTAGCCAGCGGCGGGGGGGGGGGGGCAGGGGGAGCCCCGGGCAAAAAGGGACAAAGCAAAGTTTTCCTCTAAAAGATTATTTTCCCTCTTCGAGCCAAGTTACCGGTATTGTGGTGTCAGATGTCGGTAAAATGCATCTGATGTAGATATTCCCCTTCAGACTCATCAACTTTACCCCCCTAGGCCATAAACCTACCTGCATGTACGCCCCTGACCTGGATCCCAGCAATGACCTCTGTGACCTTACAACTGCGGTTTTTTTCTTTGGTAAAACATTTGAATTGGAAAGAATTCAAGAGTTACAGAAAACTCATTCTACTGCTTAGATTTAGCCCCAAGGAGACTTCTTGCCGTTTTAAAATACAAAAGGAGTGGACACTGGAACATACCATTGAATAGTGAAGGAGCTAACTGTGATAGTGGACATTCTATTTCTACATTGTGTTCAGATTGACAATAGATCTACTATGGAAGTGTGAATTTATTAGTGTGAAATTGTGTGCTCAGGTTTGGGAACTGCACAGCGATATAGAACCCTTTCGAAAGTCTTGAGCGGGTAATTACAAGATCCTTGCCCCAGGTCAAAACGTAAATGATATATGTTTATGAACATCGTTTGCATTTTGACCTGGGATGAGGATATTGTTATTACCTGCTGAAGACTTTCGAAAGGGCCTATTTTGGGGGGGGCTATATAATCATTCATAAATCCACACTGACAGATGCCAGCCAGGCATATATATACTTTCTTCTTGGTCTCCTTAACAATTTAAGATTCTTCTCAGTATGAGGAATGCATAAGGGTAGGGTGAGGGCAGGATTTATCTGGTGAACAGTTATCTATGGTAGTTTGCTGGTCTGTGGCTTCCCATGTGGATGTCTCCGAATTTCAGGACTTTGACAAGGCAATAAGGCAGAGGTGCAAGAGAAGAGTACATAGTGATTGAGGCCTATGATCATGATGATGATTCTTTGAGACACTTTTAAACATTAACAACATTGCGTTTCATGTTGTCACCAATACATCTCAGCTCAGAGAGAAAGAAGAGTGGCACATATACATGTATATAACAAATGCAGATGAATAGTTTTCTAGTTACACTTGATGAAGCTGCTCAGTTAAAAGGTAGAATAATAAATTCTGGTTGGTCTGAAAAAAGTCAACGAAAACAGGGAGGTTAATATAAAGAAGATGGGGAAATGTTGATAAAGGTGTGGAGAACTTGTGACAACCTTTAGCTAAACAAGAAATTCTATAGGCCTATGTAATGTATTAACAGCAATTTCAAAGTCTAATCCTGCCTCTGCGTAAATGCTGGCATTATTTTGGATCATAGCCGCCATAGGATCATGCTAGCCTCGTGTATACTACTGAAAGTAGCGTGTTCGGAAAGCTTCCCCGAGGAAGTTTCTGGCACTTCTCTCGGGGATTGCATGCCAAGTGAAGGCGAATTTCCGAACGATATATTGCGCTTCCTCGGAGAAAGGTACTACTGTGCCGTTGCAATCGTGAAATATTCACGTATAGCCAATCAGCATGCCGGCCAGGAAAGAAAACGAAATGCATGCCGGGAGTTTCCCCAAGTGAGCGACTCAGCGAGTCGCTCACTTCGTCTTCGGCCAGCCTCGAGAAAGCCTTGGCTACTTGCCAAATACCTTTCCGAATGCTCTCGCGCTGCTCGGGGAAGCTTTCCAAACGCGACCAAGGAGACACTTGTCATGTACACGAAAATGTATATGGACATGCCCATCACGTACATCACGCATGCAGTGATGCACACGAACACTCCTTCGAGCCAAATGATGTTCAGAAAAGCGCGCATACCAAACATCACACGTTCTTTTACATTCAACTTACATGATTGATGGATTGTCCGCATCATAAATGACATTTTGAACAATTAATTCTTTGAGGTAGTTGAATAAGTGACTAGATATAATCAATTTAGAACTGGAATTTTTTTTACAAAATTTTACGTGTCAACCACCATTTTGGCCGAGTCACGTGACTACCATGTGACATAGTGCTGTCCTCTGGCGGCGGTTTATAAACTAATCAGTTTAATTATGATCAAGTAAACCAAAAAAGATTATTTTTATATTTTGATTCCATAAAATGTATGTAGATCACTTTTCGGTAGAGATTTTGTAATAATAAATAATAATAAGTCATAATAATCAGAGCACGTGCTCGCGAGAACTGCGTCACTAAGCAACGTGAAGTTGTTTACGTCACTTGTCACTTGCCCTGGTTTCTTCAAAGATCAACACTGTGCAGCCAGCAATCAAACAGTTTCATTCGTTTCTCCCGTATTTTGATCGATTAGACTGCCAAAATGTCCGATATCGGTTCAGATGAATTCGAAGAAGAGCAGGGACCATATTTGGGAGTATGTTTTCTCTGATTTCATTGACATAATGATTGAACTCTCACTTGCACTCTCACTCTCAGGCTAAAAGCCATCATCAGCAGAGGATCATCAGTGCACCATGATGATCAACAACGAAATGATCAATCATCCATTCATGGCCATGCATCATCCATCTTGTCATCCCCCAGGTCATGCTTGTTGCATGCATCTGCTGTGCATAGGCCTAGGCCTACCTATGTCATGCCCAGCATTATCATCCCTCCTGGACCTGGCAGCTTGGTCATCATGATGATCAGGCTTTGATTTATTGGTCTGGATTGTTGTGTCCTGTGCCTGGCTGTCGTCTTCTCCTGCGAGTCCTGTCTTCTTGAATCTTGTCATGTTGTTGATGGACTTGATTGTCAAAGCCAGCCAGGTTCGAAAAGTTTTCTTGCCTTAGTTTCAAATTCTCTCTTTCACTTTCAGGAGTATGAAGGCGAACGAAATGAGCGTGATGAACGCCACGGTTACGGAAAGGCTACTCTACCAAATGGTGACACATATGAAGGACTCTACGAGAATGGAAAACGAAATGGCCAAGGAACATACAGGTACGGTATATCAAACTATTGTGGTGAAGTTGCAACATCAACATCTCTTCTTACCTCTGTTGCTGGTTCAATTCCTTATTTGACCATTCTTCATCCATGTGATAAAGTGGACAGCTCTATTTGACAGCGCTAGTTTTTCTCCGGATACTCCAGTTTCCTCCTACTGTGGTGATACAGTTTAATTACCCAGCAGTCTTTAGAAGAAATGCTGTATTAGTGCTTGGTTTGGGATTCAAACATCAATTTTTTACATCCTTTTGATACAGACAATACCGATGTTTGTGATACATTTACTGGTAATTGGCTTAAATTGTCTTATTTCTCTTAACTTCCAGATTCAAAAATGGAGCCAGATACATAGGGGAATATACAAAAAATAAGAAGCATGGCCAGGGTTTATTTATCTACCCTGATGGATCAAAGTATGAAGGTAAGGAACACAAGGCCTGGCAAGAATAAGGGCCGTATTCTAGAAGCTTCCTTAAGTGTAAGGTCGACCTTAATCTACTGTGTTCTACCCTGCAAACAATAGCTAAAGGTCGACCTTACACTTAAGGAAGCTTCTAGAATACGGCCCGAAGAAAATCTGTTGTTGCTCAGGAGAGCCTGCATTTCACTTACAATGGCCCGTATTTTATTTAGAATGCTCCTCTTCAATGTAAAGGAATTCCTCAAGGCTATTGTTCTCCTGTTGAGAACAATAGCCTTGAGGAACTCCTTTACGTTGAGGAGCATTCTAAAATACAGGCCACAATAGCCTTGAGGAACTCCTTTACGTTGAGGAGCATTCTAAAATACAGGCCAATGTTTTCCTACTAGAAAACCTAGAAAACTTTATTCATGTAGCCTCATCTGAGCAGATAATCACTTGCATTTCTTCGTCTTTACAGGAAGCTGGGTCGATGACCAGAGATGCGGCGGCGGTAAATATTACTACATCAACGGTGACGTCTATGATGGGGAATGGCAGAACCATGTCCGACACGGTCAGGGAACGTACTTCTACGCCGAGACAGGGACAAAATATGTTGGAACGTGGAAGGAGGGCCGAAGAGAAGGGGCGGGAGAGCTCATCCATGCCAACCATAAATATGTAGGGTCATTCAAAGAAGACAGGGTAAGGGCCTAAACTGGGATAAAACTCCCTGCCAGTTTGTGCTGTGTAAATGGACAGGTGGGAGCAGCTCCAAAATTCAGCTTCACTTTTCATTTTGGGGCATTGCTGCACTTAAAATTGTCAGTGTGCGATGAAATGCATTTTATACGGGTGAAAAATCCTGTTGTCTTATTTGCGGTTTTATCAAATTTGGTTTGTTGTCTCTTCAGATGGAGGGAAAAGGAAAATATGTTTTTGACATTGGCTGCCAGCAACATGGAGAATATGTGCCAGTTGAACAGGTAAGAATTGAACCATCAGTGTCAGTTCTGTGAAAATTGCCTTCTGGTAATGGCATTTCAATAAACTGAAGGTAGTGGTACTTTATAGTTCAAATATGATACTGTGATTTTAACCAGATCGATCGGAACTTTCCTGACCTTGGTGGTTGGCTGGCTGAAGATGGCGATTTTAAGTTGCCCTATGCTAGTTAAAGAACCTGTCCGTTACGGCAAGAGAGTGAAGATGAAGCTCTCATAACTTTACGGTGTGCATAAACTAAGAAAGAATTTGTGTACCCGTAAATAGATACGGGGGCTTTGTGAATAAGGTCCCAGAATCTTGTGGCCATGTTGAGCCTGGAAACCGCCCTGCAGAGTACTGCTTGTTTTTGTAGTGTAAACGCAACTGCCTAATCTTGTCTTATCTCTCGCTCGCTACCGGCTATGGATGTATTCATGACGCTAAGTTTGCAGACAGCAAAGCGGAATAAACACAAGAAAAAGAAAATCAACCATAACAAAATTTCTCCCAAACCTGATGTAAGAATTTGTTGCTATGGAAACGTCTGTTTCCATAGAACAAGATGCATGTTTCCTCGGATACATTACTCGTGTTTAGTCATGTTTTCAAAAATTTTGATGAATTTTACACAGTTTTGATTTCAGTTACAAGATTAAGAACTTGTATTCATTTTCACCACATTTAGTGGTTCACCGTGGCAACACATTCAAATTGCCATACAAACTCCCATATTTTACAATACATGTATACGCACAATTTGTTTTTTGGAAACGCACTATAAGGCCAAGGATATGTATTCTTTGGTTCACAGCAACTATATCTTACTCAAACATTTTTCTCAGCACTAAATGTACATGGATTTAGCTAGGACACAATTAGCTGGACGTACATGTATCATGATTTGGCATAAACTTCTTGCTTGTAACTCAATTTAGTTTGTCGGTTTTTGCCAAGTGAACAACTGCAGATTATTTGGAAATGTAGGGCACCCATTTGAAACAGCTAGTAATAAAATTCCCTCAAATAATTTTTAACAGAACATATCTTTGTGGCAGCAAATTGTACAGAAGATACCGTCTGCTAAACCTTCATCAATATTTCACTCTTTCAGTCACATGATGACAAAGCAGAGGAGGAAGAGCCAGCTACCGTCATCATCCCAAAATGGAAGGCAGGAAAAGTCTCAGAGATCACAATCGATGAACCTGAACCAGAGGAGGAGGCAGGTGTACCCGAGGGTGGAGGGGCGGCAGGGTCCCCCGCCGGTGAGGAGGCGGGGCAGGAAGGAGAGGCTGCTGGGACGACGGCGGCAGACGGAGAGCAAGGTGGGCAATGTTCCGAGATTTAGAATAGACCAGTATCGATATGATACGGAGTAGCCAATCTTTCAACAACAGATTGGCAAGATACAAATCTGTTGTTTCTTGGAGTGGGTTCCTGTCTTTTCTCCACAAATGACTTCGGTGGAGGTTCAACCCTATAACTTACTACAGACCTGTAGTTGTAACAAAGCTTAACACATAACTGGCGTTTTTACTGTTGCAACCTACAGAAAATCTCAGTGAATTGCAAACAAAAACTCACTGCAGCCTGAGCACTGCTAAACTGGTAGTGGGAAGCTGTGGTATCTGATCTGACCGCTTACCTATGACGGCAATACTAGGAATCAAACCACGATTCGTACTGAAGAAAGTGTCAAAAAACCCGATTGAAATGTAAAATTCATTCACTGAGATTTTCTTTTAGCTTCACTTATTTTCTAATGAAATCTCACACTATATAACCTGTTCTGATTTTAGATTAATGCATAGGTGAGTGTGTTTAAACCTGCAGGTTCTCTTGCTTCAGTGACTGAATGTTAGCATGTCATTTCTGTGTCCTTTCTATCCGAAGACATTCCCCACTAAATACTTCCAGATCTGTACTCTATGTCAACTGGTTTCATCTTCCAGCCATATGAGTGAGGTACCGGTACAGAAAAAATATTAGAGAACCAGTCTGCATACACCCCGCTTTTCCCACTGGGGCTTTGTAAATAGGTCCCTGATCGATTTGCCCATCAAATACAATACATGCATTGATGTTATTAGCAAAGTACTCCTCCCCTCCCAGACCTACCCCAAAGAGGACAACAAAACCTCAGCTATCACACAATTCTGGGCATCAAAATGGCCAAAGACGAACTGTTTTTGGTTTCAAACATGATTGGGCCCTCCCAGGGGCTAGAGTTTTGTAACAAAACAGACAATTCTCTTTGCCTGCACTCTTCCACTGAAGACAGTATACACATGCTTGCTCCAAGCTCAGTGAGTTTGAAAACTCTATACAATGTATGTATGTGTCTTTCCAATCCCCCAACTTCACCCGCTATCAAACCTGCATGAATCGCACCATGGGCATGACGGGCAGTGTTATTATTAATTAGTGTAAATGGCAATGAATGATTCTTCTGCATGCTGTCTCTCTCTCTCTCTGTGTGTTGTTAATTGCTATTATGTATGTGATGATATGCTTTTTAGTTTACATACATACATGTAGTCAACAAGCATGTGCAGATCATAGTCTGTAGGGATATGTATGGTGGTCTAGGAAAACCCGTTGAATGTCGCTGAATGATCAACAAGGGCTGTCAGATTGCCTGTGCATTGATCTGCTACTGTTTAACTGTTGCGAAGTCCATTTCAGCTATTGAAATGTGTGTGACACCAAGGCCATTAACACTTTCTTCAAACATGACATCCGTCGGGTTGTCCTAGACCGCCTCACATGTGTGTGTACATGAGTTTCGTGTTATACATGTATTGGATTAAGAGTGGAGTGCCAAATATGGCATTTTGCTGTAGAGACAAGAGGCAATATTGGGTGAATAAAACAGCAGGAGGAGACAGGAGTCCCCAGGAGAAACCTGTCCTGCCAAAGAGTCACCTTCTCTTCCATGAAAAGAATGAGTTAGGCCGACGGGATCCAACCACGAACTTCAGACTCAGAGGCGATGGGCACTTGTGTGTGTACTACACCACTCTGACCGCCCTTCAGTTTGAGTTGTTCTTGTTCACAGAGCATTCTACTTCTGCAGAATTCCACAACTAATGATTTTCTCGTGGAACTCTATTGAATTAAAACCCAAGAAGATCAACACCACCTTCACTTCAGAATCCGATGACCTAGGTGACCTCTATACCTTCACAACAGGTGCTTTATGTTTTATGTAGCACTAGATTAGACTGAGGCATCCCATGCTACGTTACGGAGGTAACTTGAGCATAACGTATAATCTGAAACGCAGTTTGCAAAATAACTGCAGTATGGAGGTATACCTGGACTACAAACATAACATACAACACATTCCACTTACCCTGAACTCATATTTTGGCATTTTTTGTGGCAAGAATACCTACAGAAATGTACACAGGTTTGAAAGTGGAGTAACCTCTGACACAGTGACCTAGAAATGTGACCTTGATATTTCTAGGTCAAGGCCAAGGTGAAGATTGTGTTTCACACTTGTTCTGGGCTTAGGGTTCAGGGTATGTCGGGCAGGTCTCAACAGGTGAAGAACTGTGCAAGTTTGATATTGGACAGCTGCACCTGAGCACGATTTTGCAAAGAAAATTTACCACAGGAGTGTGAAACGAAATTTGGAATGAAAGCCTAAGCATAAAACAGTTATACCGGCATGACCGGTACTCGTGGGAATACAGTTAAATTGGGCTGTGTTGGGGTAGTACTGGTAGAAGGTTGGTTACGGTATGCCTGAGATGATGGGTTCAACTCCCAATTGGAACCATTTCACAAATGATGGAGTCAGTGACTCACTCGGGCAGGTTTTGTTCCTGATGGGGGTTCTGGTTTCCCTCTGCATTACATCAGATCACCACAGGTGAGACTGAGCTGAACACAGATCGAAGTCAGCATGAAAACCGAACCGAACCTGCTCTGTCAGTTTCTTTTTGATATTTTTGCTTTTCTAAAGCTCAAGTATCACGTAAGCTGACGGCAGAAACACACATCTTTGTTGAAATAATGGATTTTTGCCGCCAGGTACAGGTTAACAGAACCTAGCATACTCATTCTACATGAATGTGTAGTAGACAACAGTTATGATAAAAAATATTTGTTTTGTTGTGCCTAACCCTTTCATCACCAGAGCTAGGCCTTCGTTTCTAATAGGAGCTGTCAGTGAGTTGACCAATAGGTGTCACTACGGCACAATTCAATGCATATAGCGGACCCATTCATTCCATCTTCGATGATCGAAGGCCGACCTGCTCACCACTACGTTACACCGCACATCACCCTTCGAGAAAGTGACCGGTCCACGGCGTATGTGCCGCCTCGAGAAGAAGAGGCCAATCAGAATCGGTGTTGTAAAATTTGAATCGTGGTACAATGAGTTGTAGCTGAAGACCCGATATAAAGTGTCAGATGATTGGTCGACCGGTAAGTTGGCATGGTGCCAAGATACGCCGCCGACTGGTCTATTTCTCGAAGGGTGATGTGCGATGTAACGCAGTGGAGAGCAGATCGGCCTTCGATTATCGAAGATGATTCATTCTTGACTGAGCACCAATCAAGAGAAGTTTCTTTTGTATTGGTCCGCTAGAACTTTGCTGCCATCTTTTGGCAATACGCGTGGGTGACTGCTCCTGTTGCATACATTTTGATGAACGTATATCATGTGATCAAAAGAAGAAAAATTTGCCTTAATTTTAATAACAATTTGATCTTTTCAGCTGAAAAACCAGCTGAAGAACAAACAGAGGGCGGTGAGCAACAATCACAAGAGCCAGCAGAGGGAGGTGAACAGGAACAGCCAGCAGCAGAGGCAGAGGGAACCCAAGAAGAGGCGCCAGCAGACGACGCAGCAGAGGCCGAAGCTCCAGCAGAGGAACAAGCTCCCGCAGAGGCTGAAGTGCCGGCTGAGGCCGCTGCAGAGGGCGACCAGGAGGAGGAGAGTTAAACAAGATGCTCAAACACATAAAAAGACTTTTAAATTTTACCTGATGGAAGACACAGAGTATGCACGGATTTTGAGCAACTATGGGCTGTTTCGAAAGTACCAGTTTGAAAGAATGTTAAAAAAAGTTTTTAAGAGCAAGTGTTTCAAGATTGTTATATTCTGGAGCAGTTTATGATCCGTCCTAAATTGCTCAACATCAGTGCTTTAAAGTGTGTTTTCCATCAACAAACGTTATGCCGTTATGGACTTCAGCAAAACCAAAATGGACGAAATGTACAGAAAACATTGTTATCCTTTAAAAGTTGTGTGTATTTCAGTGTTTGGGAGTGAAATAAAGCAAGAAAACAGATTTTAATCTACATCAAGCTCAGGTCAGGCCATTGTAATTGCCTTTCTAAACCCTGTTTCAACTTTAGTTGGTAGTCAGTCACTGTGCATTTTGCTGTGAAACTGTACATCAATATATGGTGACTTACTGTCAACTTATTCTGAAACAGAGTATAGACAAAATGCTTCAAAATTTAGTAACTGCTGTCAATAAGAACATCGTTGCCAAGGGTGAAATTTTGCATCCCAAGATGACAAACAGTTACTAGATGTAAAATTTTCATTGGAAGTACTTAAAGTTTGTGTCTCCCTCTTAACCCTGTAACTGCCAATGAGTCATATGAATAAAGACTAGTAAACATGCTTTTACTTGAGTTTTGCAATACAAATGCTTTAGGTAATGCTGTACAAAGCTGAAGTAAAAGCATTTGCTAGTCTTTATTCATATGACCTAATGACATTTTCAACAAAAAGAGAAAAATATACACAATGAATTCTTCAGTCGCCGAAACCCTGTCACATGGGTATTCTTTGGAAAGTGCTCAGTGAGAGCTTTCCAATGAATACCTATTTGATAGGGTATTGATGCGTTCAGAAATATTTTCAAATTTGGCAAATTCCGTTGGCGGTGAAAGGGTTAAAAACAACAAAATCTGCCTCAAGAGTTTCCTCTACGTCTGCTCCGTCCTTGTATAAATTATTGATGTTATTTAAATTGTAAATTTTAATCTCCATGACTGCATGTTTGTCCATTTTGTATATTGTTTCACATTTGATAAAGTATTCGTCTAAACTATATACGCCTCGACGTGTTCACATTCATTACTACCCAAATCATTACTACCCCCTCAAGGAGCAGCAGGCCTTGTGTTTTGAGACGAGTGAAAAACTGCTCGCCTGAGAACAATAGAGTTTTCTATTGTTCTGAGGAGAGCAGTTTTTCACTTGCCTCAAAACGCAAGGCCTGGAGCAGCTCATTCAGTGCCAATCTCCACAGCACGACTGGGCTCGACGACTTTAAATTGTCAATTCCGTCCCTGCAACCACAGACAACCATTTTGTTTCCCTTTTCAAGAACCTTGAAAAACACAAGTCAGAGAGATATGGGCCTGTGTTCTAGATGCCTCATTACCTCTAAGGTCCACTTTAACGTTTTGTATTTTGCCCTGCAAACAATAGCTAAAGGTAAACCTTAGAGTTGAAGCTACTAGATTACGGCCCTCGACTTTGCCACTGGGGTCTACCTCCAACATTATCATATCAAAAGCGTCAGTGTCAGAATTTCCATTTGAAGGTATCAACAGCCTGCCGTGTGGTCGGCAATACCGACCATCACCAACAGGAGAAGCTGGACCCCGGCAATGCCATACCTCTGTGACCTTACAACTGAAATTTCAGTGCATGCATTGGATCTAGGCCTACAGTATTCTACACTAGGCCAAGCCACTTCTGACGAAAAAATTCAGTCAGGAGATGGTGACCGATTCAACTCCCCTTCACTAACTGAAAACCTCGCAATGATCACACAGAATGAAACTATCGAGTTACAAGTTCATTTTATTTCCATGATAACAGCCATTTCTGGCCCAGACGGCGTGATAAATGAAAATAAGCAAGCAGTTGGACCATTCTTAGAATGACCCGAGCCACTAATAGCGAATATTGTTTGCATAATCATGGCTGAGGCACTTACACCAAGTGAAAAACCAACAAGGTACTGTTGCCCATGTTGAAATATCAAAGCCTTCAGTCACTACATGTACGATCCACTCATAGTGTAGTCTGAAGGCTTAAGCCCGAGCACACCAGGTGATATCGCAAGTGATCTAATTGCCACTGATCTTCTCGCCAGCCACAGCAGCCCAGGCCATGTCGGTTTTGGTATTGTTTGATATTGGTCGACCATTGCTGGCGAGAAGATTCCACGCATCGCTGTCCAGTGCACACTTGTCGTCAAGCAGCCGATTGTATTTGTAATTTCATTTTTCCGTCAGGGCCGACACTATAGCATTATTGGCCCTGGTAAGTACGGAGGAGGCCATCACAAGCTACTCATGTTCCTCACTTGGATGGGGTCTTTTACTTGCCCTTGCAAAGGCACAAGGTACAAGGCACAAGGTACAAGGCACCACGGCTTACTGTCTCATACGACGAGCATGAAGAGCCAGGAATGAAAGCCCATGGCCTGGGCTGGATTCGAACCCGGGACCTGCCGCTTGCTGAGCGGACATGATAACCACTAGGCTATCAGGCTCCTTTGAGCACAACAGCCGATTGTGCTTGGTGGCGAGCAGACCTCATGCGAAATCGCCTGGTGTGCTGCCCACTTCAGTGATATTTCGAACCCTTTATGGTTGAAGATGTTGCCAGATGTGCAGCAATCTAGAAGGCGAATAATACCAGCAGTTCACGACATTAAGAAAGGCTTAAAATTCAGGAATAAAACATCAGATAACGGACGATATTTATAAAAGCTAGCAAATGCTTTCACTTTAAATTCTGTATTACACTGGACACTGCTCTGCAAATCTTAAGTAAAAGCATTTGCCAACTTTTATGAATACCAGCCACTGACATTGAAATAAATGAATTTTTAGGAACTCAAAGAAATGGAGCAGATCTGAACCAGTCCATCCTCCCACAGCAGGGCTTTGGTCTCGCTCCTCTTCGTACACTCGCACATGAAGTTGGTGTGAGTGGATGAAGAGGAGCGAGGTGACACCCCTGCTGTGGGAGGATGGAACTAGGGTATCTATAGTACGTTTGAGTCATCTGGAGCTCGATGGGCGGACCTTCGGTTGTCAGGCAGACCTTGGTATTGTTGATGAAGTCTGGCTATTGACATGCGTTTTATTGACAGGTCGACACTTCCAGCCAATCCCACGCCTGTGCCTGTGTTCAATTTCAAATCAAGGTCTAGTTGAATGTTCAATTTCAAACCAAGGTTCAGCTGGTTAGAAAACAATGTGCGTTGAACCGTTTAGAGTAAACCCTAAGTTCATTGTGGTCTAGTTACTAAGGGTTTGATTGACATACGCCCATCGAGCTCCAGATGACTCAAACGTACTATAGTGCCTCGGTTTTACCAGCAGTGAGGTGCAAGATATGTGAACTATATCACACAATATACAAATGTATATACTTTGCAAGGATAAAAGAAACATTTGTTGAACTATCCACACAGATATCTAAATGATAATCATGCATATCACTTTCAATGAATCACAATCCGTAAGGAAGGGGGCGCTACCCGATGAATAGACAAATCCCAAATTGACGAAAACGACAAAGATCTGCGCACTTCCGCCGAAATCGCAAACAGAACCTCGGTCTGAAACCATCTGACACTGAATGACGTGACGCAGAAAACCCCACGACCATGTGACGACAGTGAGTTCGATGACGTTGCGTCAGAGTCCACCATTGCTGAATCATGGATTGCATCACGTCAGCTGGTTTCAGGCCGAGGTTCTGTTTACGATTTTGGCGGAAGTGCGCAGATCTGGGAATTTGGGATTTGTCTTTACCCAGTGGAACCTCCCATCGTGGCCACCACCTCTACCAGGAGGACACCTCTCCTACTAATGACACTGAATTTCAGTATCAAACTGATCGTTTCTATTCATTTTAACCTCTGTAATCAGGACACCTCTCAATTTAGAACAGAGATCTGTCAGCCCTACAGGTGTCCTCAGGGTTTCTGTTGGAGTATTAGATTTAGTCACCAGTTTTGTTGAAATAAGATATTTTTATCCAGGGCAGCACTATTCCATTGTAAATAGCATTACAAAATTTGAGCCAATCATTTATTTCTGTCGCCAGTTTATTTTAAAAGTAGCTTTTGGCTCCTTTGGCTACTGCCAGCAGAAACCCTCTGTCCTTAATAGAGCGGTTCCACTGTATTTGCAAACGGTCATCTAGCCAGGAAAACTCAACTTCCAACTGGCGTTAGTCTCTGGCAGAATGACCAGATGAGAGCCCCTCAACATTAACACCCAGTTTAGACTCCAACAGTCATGTAGGGCCTCCAGCACCCAATCTTCCATAAAAAAAGAAATTTCTCCAAATTTTGCTGACCATATTGAACTTGTAATGAAAACACCGTGTCTAAATACATGCAGTTTAAAATATCAATGACGACAAACCGATCATTTCTTTTTGGGGCAGAATGTGTCAACACATCATGGTTGGCAGTGAGTGGCATGGTTTTCACAGGCATTTGGGATGATTAACACACCATGCATTGTTAAACCATCGAAGGATTATCCAAAACCCTGTGAAAACTGTTCACCGCTCACCACAAGTGTGTCGGAATCTGCTGCAGTGGAAACAGGCCTTTAAGGCCCGTTTATACACAGCGCGACCGCAACTGCGACCGCGACACCAACCGCGACAGCCGCTGTGTATAAACGAAAACGTCGTGGTCGCCTAGAAATATGCCAGGGCGCACTGAAGTTCACACTACAAAAAAAAGTGTCGCGCGGCATTTTCAAAAATTTCGCTCTGGAGGCAATCTCTGCGGCATGCCGCGCGACCAAAAGTTTGGTCGTGGTCGCGTTGTGTATAAACGTTCCCATTCCTTTTACATTTGATCAATCCGATGCGGCCGGTGCCGCGGTCGGTGTCGCGGTCTGTATAAACGGACCTTTAGAGAGGATAATTTATTCACTTGAGACAAATCTTCATCAACCTCTCTCAGATTATTACGATAAAATGTACCGAGATCCACCAGAAAAAAACGTCGGAAACTTTTCAGATGCTACTTCGTTTTATTTTCATTCTTTTCTGCATCAATTTCTGCACTGATCTTGGAGTTTTCGCCAGTGGTGAGACGCCGGGTGAACCCCTCCTTGTAATATTCTGGATCTGTTTCGCACGTAGGATCAGTTTCGGTGTGACCATGGGTGATTTCAGGATTCCATTCTCGGGCTTTTTTTCTGGTTCGAAGGCTGGTGCTGGACTGACCTTAAGGCTGTCTTTGAATTCTGTAAAAGGGGAGAAATTCAAGTCAAAGTGATTGAAATTTAATGTTTCCAAGGCCTCGCCAGCCTACCAGAGGGTCCGAGGTTCANTGAGGGGGGGGGGGCTGACACATCTCATAGAAATTTAATTTAGTCCCAACCGCATTTTGCCAACAACCGATCTTTCGATTTCGTGTCTCGGGTACAATACTAACATGTTGTAGTTAATCATTCCATCAAGACTGAAGCCAAAGCATTATTGGCCCTGGTAAGGACGGTATGGAAGAGGCCATTTCAAGCTACTCATGTTCCTCACTTGGATGGGGTCTTTTACTTGCCGTTGCAAAGGCACAAGGTACAAGGCACCACGGCTTACTGCCCATGCAATGGACGTGTACAGCGTCGCCCACTATGTTGTTGACTGCATGGATTTTGGCTGAACCACAAAAGTGGGTACCGGTACAAATTCTACACTCACCTTGAGACATATTCTTGGCCATCACAAAACTGACTCTCTTCTTCCGCTTCTCGGAGGTGGTGCCACCTTTTGCAGGGCTCGTAACTGGCGTCTGAAGGAGAAGACATTAGATTTTTGTCAGAACACAGAACATTCCAGATCTTGCCACCAAACCAGGGGCGGATCCACGATTTCGGAAAAGAGGGGGCGCACTGTGCTGGAGACATTGAAATCTGTGGTGAATTTCAATGACTTGCACCAAATTTCAGAATTTCACAGTCAATTTTTCAGATTTGTTGGCTGAAAGGGGGGCGTGCCACCTGGATCTGTGCCTGCAAACACAGGCCACAGTGACACCGCGTGTACTACACTCACCTCACTTTGCTTCCCCTTAGGTGTAACCTTCGACATCGCTTTCTTCACAAAAACAGCCGGCGGAGTTTTCACCTTCTCAAAAGCAGCAAACAAATTTTTCTCAACCTTCCCCGTCGTGGTAGGACTGCCTTCCTCAGCGATATTCGTCAACGGCGTCTTTCCTTTCTTACCACTAGATGGCACCACTGGAGTTCCTGACAATTTCTTCTTACCACTGCATGGGACAGATAGAAAATCAAATTCGAACGGAGGGCTGGTATTTTCAGAATCCTTCTTTTTTGTTTTCTTCAGTGTGCTCGTTCTGGCTGGGGTGTCCTTCCTGGCTTTTTTCCAAACTTTCTGCGTAGAAATCACAGCGGCATCATCAGCAGGAGAACGATCGGGAGTTTGTAAACTTTCCTTCGACGGATTCACCGGTGTCGACACATCACTCGAGGACCCCGCTGCACCCTTTTTCGATCCCCTACACGGCGTGACATTCTTTTGCCCCCTCAAAACTTTTGACGACTTTTTCGAACTCACAGGGGTCAAATCATTCACAACAGCAGCAGAATCCTTAATACTCAAAGTTTTTTGAATCCTTGCATAAACATCTTCAGTCATATCAGACGGCGGTGACTCAGCAGTTTTGGACAATTCCGACGGCACACCGACACTTCTCCTTTTCGTGGATTTCGACGGCATTTTCTCACTTTTGTCGTTTTCGATCTTCAGCATTTTATGAGGAATCTTCGCCTCCAGAACATCGCCAGCAGATCTCCGCCTTTTTTTCTTCAACTTTGCAGACTCCTTGAACCCATCTTCCCCCAGAATCTGATTAATTTTTTGGTTCAACTGCTGAAACTCCTCAATCGCCCCTCCTTTAGAGTTACGTCCAGCAGCATCGCTATCAACACCCCCCTCAGCCTCCTCAGGACTTTCTTTCTTCTTTTTGGCTCTCAGGGAAGCCCGACTCACCCGCCCACCAACCTTCGTCCTCTCACCAGTCACTCCCTCTACATTTTTCACATCCTCTTCCCCATTTCCCCATTCTCTCACTCCATCACTTTCATTATCACCTGCGGTATTCTTCACGTTTTTAGCAGCCTTAGATTTCAACTTTTTAACATTAGTCAAATCAGATGCCCCTTTTTTGCTCTTTCCTTTGGTTTTGGCTGCAGAGTCCTCAACCTTTGAATCACTCTTTCCAAATTTTTCACTCACTTTTTGCTTCTCCATTTCCTGTTGCATAGTTTGCACTTTTCCCTTATTTTTTCCCTCCTTCGTGGTATTCTTGTCAGAATTTGGATTTTCTTTTTCAGAATTCTGTTGATTTTGTTTCCTTTTTTTCTTCTTTCTCGGCGGTGCAACATCCTCCTTGTCACTTTCATTGCTGAAATCTGAGTCGTCATCTGAACTGTCGCTTTCATCCGAGTCTGCAAACAGAAGGAAACACTGTTTCAGATTACATTGGCTTTGAACATTGAGTTGTGAGTTTAGCAGAGCACAAAATGGCATTATCTCTCTGCTGACAGCAGCTGGGTGAATAAATGTACAGCAGGAGGAAACAAGAGTACCCGGAGAAAACCTGTAAAGAGAGTCGCCCTCTCTATCACTTGAATGGATCCACCTGGGGATCGAGCCTAGAACCTCAGCTGGGACGGGCAGGGTTTCCGCCAGGATTGTCAAGGAGGGGGAGAAAAAAATTTTCAAAAAAAAAAAAAATTTTCAAAAAAAATTTTTCCAAAAAAATTTTTTTTTTGGTTTTTTGGTTAAAAATGGCCTCCAGAGTCATTTTTACACTCCAAAATGCAAAATTAGTCTTCCTTCTGCATGAAAATTGCATTTGAAATGTAACAAATTAAAGAAAAAAACTACTGAAGTGAAAATAGTGATGTTTGAAAAAGGTTAGTCTGCAAACTTGAGGGGGGATATCCCCTCCTTGAAATTTTTGAGGAGGGGATCATCCCCCTCTCCCCCCCTCTGGCGGAAACACTGACGGACACTGATGTTTCCACTGCACAACTCAGACAGCCCCAAGGACTGGGTTGTTCAAAACACTGTCTGTACTATTTTGGCATTATCTCTAACATAACATTATCTGCAATGGGCTTAACTGATAGAGATAACACCAAGATAGCACTAACTCACTATTTTTTAGTGATAAATACTGTTTTGAACAATCGGGCCCTGATGGCTAAGGCCAAATGTGCAGACATCCCAGAGTGAAACACTTGGCCCTCCATTCACTATTTTTTCGACCCCTTACCGCTTTGCCTCCTTTTCCTCTTGCGTTTTTTCTTCTCCTTTCTGTTGTCCAGAGCCAGCAGACGTTCAGCAGCTTTGTTAATGTCAACATCGCACGAGTCATCTGAGTCGCTTGGTATCCTGTCCCGAGGGAAAATCCCTTCGGACAAATTTCTGAACCTGAAACGTACAACTAAATTAAGCTCAGACGGCAAAAACCAGCGGCAAAATTCACCAAAATATCACAACATTGGTAGGAGACTACACGAGGTAAAGATTTTTCGAGGTGTTGAAGTCTCGAGCAAGTGACCTTACTTTTTGACTATTCCATACATGTTGTTTCGGTTCACCTTCCTACATGCGTCCGAACTCGCCACCTTGAACAGCCGGTCGGCCATCTTGGCATAGTCAATGTTCAACCTCGGGGGTTCATCCACGCGTTTTTCCGCCCTCGCCTCCGACAGTCCAACGTCGGAATCAATGATGACCTCCATGAAGAAACGATTCATTTGCTTCTTACTGCAAGAAAATTTTGAGAAATTCCATGAGGAAATTCTGGTGTAAAATGGCTTATTCATAACAGCATGTGAAACCAGTTAAATGACAAAATCTCCAATTCTCAACCCAAGGGGGCTTCAACAATGAGGCCTATGGTTGTATCACTACTTTATTGTGAACGAAACTTACTTTTTCCCTTTGGCATAAAGCTGGATGAAGGGCTCAAAAAACGTCATCACCTGGTCAGATGTTAGCTGCAAAGATATGAGATAGGTTGGTGCATATGGTGTAAGCCTTCAAAGTCAATAAAGGTTCTTCACGTGACATCGTAGCTCAAAATGTCCGTCGTTTTGGCCGTCAAATGACGCAACGTCACAGCATCAACACGGCGTTCAGCACGCAGTTTTAACGTTGTCGGTAGTCATCGGCCCTCTTCTACAGCCACCGACAGCAAGCCATATGGACGATTCGCTTTGTTTTCAACACGGTTTTCACACCAGACCGACTACTTATGCTCAGAAACTGAGAGGTAAAGTGATTTGTTGAGTTGTATGCTCCCAGTGGTCTGTACGGGCCGCTAAGCTTTTGAACCGAGAACAGGATGGCAGCCTCCAGGCTTCATTTTGACGGCCAGTATGGCGGCCATGTGACGCCAGTGAAGAACCTCTATACAAGCTGGTTTTGTTACCTCAGAGGGGTTGAGCAGTTACATGTATCTGAGTTCTTACATGAAAGAGGGGGGGGGGAATAATAATGTCTGGATGCAGTTTGGTTGCTAGCTCATCTGATTCTTACCTCATCCGTGCCGACACGGGTCACTTCAGTGTAGTATATATCAATAAGATGTGACCGCACTCCAATCGGGGCATCGCTATCAGCTGATATCAGGTCCTTCGAAAGAAGGTCCATCAATTGTTTGACAAGTTTTTTGTTCCACTTGTTGTTTTTGAGATACACGAGTGACTGACGGAACATTCTTCTGATCAGCTGGAAAGAGAGAGAAATTGAGATAAAATTGGCTGAGTTAACCCTTAGAATGCCGGGTTCGTTTTAGTCTTTCTGCACCCCCTGGCCGGCCATTTTTTAGAAAATTTAAAAATTTTCAGCGGATTTTCAACTGGCATCACACATCATCCTCAATAGAGCCACCTTCATTCTCACCTTCAGATTCACTTTGAACAATATTGGAATCAGAATCACTGTGCATGTCATCCACACAGTGAATAACTATTTCTGATGCATGACGCCATTTTTGAATGTCTTGGTGGGGGCGATTTGTTTCCTAACTTCCCATTCGCTCAAACACACACCTTCCTGGCCAATTATCCAATCAAAATTGCCGTTGCATCCAGCTTTGATGTCGCCAGTTTACCAGGAAAAATTTCTAGGAAATTTAGTTTCAGTAAACATCGATAGATGGCGGTGGTGCAATGATGATGAGTGCGCGAGACTAGGACGTTCCCAAACGCCGGCGGCCTGTGGATACGGAATTTCTGGGACGTACATGTACGCCGGCGGCACTCTAAGGGTTAAGCCAGAGGAAACGATCTGGCAGACAAGAGGCCAAAGCAGGCCTTGAAAGGGCATGTTCTTTTTCGGAACATTTTTCCCAACTAATTTTTCATTTAGTTGCAGGTGTTTGATTTTCATGATAATTTCAGGTATAATATTTTATAACGTGAACTACATAATCATGAAAGAAAAATGTGACATTAGTTATTGTAACTGATATTGATTATAATCTTTACCACAGCATTCCATTCAAATCTGACAGGCCTAGATGTGCTGTTCTCTTCTCCCCCCACATAAATAGGGGTGCAGAAATGAAGAAAATCACAGATTTTATGCAAATATTTCAGCAAAACCAATATGTTCAGTAATGATTTTATGATGAATAATACCATTACTCTCCCAGTACAATAAATATTAGGGAATAATTTCACTGCTTTCATGCTGATTTCAGACATTTTGCAAATGCTCTTTGTTTTCCTAATTAATGAAACTAATGTCACATTTTTCTTTCATGATTATGCAGTTCACGTTATAAAATATTATACCTGAAATTATCATGAAAATTAAACACCTGCAACTAAATGAAAAATTAGTTGGGAAAAATGTTCCGAAAAAGAACATGCCCTTTGAGGCATGGGAGAGTGATTACTCTCCTCAAATTCGGTGATGTCCTAGGACCGCTAACTGGTGGTGGCCTCTAACGGCAATTTCGTCTCCCATTGGGATATAGCGAAAAAAATGTAATTCGCAACACCACTCGGCTACCTACCATCATGAATTTATCAATCCTGAGCCTGTCGATGCCATACCACTCACGACACTCTGTCTCAAAGAACGTGTCCAGGAACATAAAGACAGCGCCCGGCGTCTTCAGATTATGGATGAGAGAGGAAATAAGCTCGGCCAGGTCCTCCTGGACTAGAGGTTTGTCCGACATCCACATACAATAGTGGAGGCCTTTCCATATCTTGATCATGTCTTCTCTTGTGAAGGCATCTGAAAAATTTCACATAATCAGCATAACACCAGAAATAAATATCTTGTTATTTATTTCTTATAACACTGAACATGGATCGGGATTGGTGTGACAGGAAAGAATGTCCCCAGGACAAAATATCCTAGGAACAAAATATCCCAAAATCTCCGGCAGCTCAGTCTTTTCTAGAGTTTCAGATTGTAAAGTTCCACTTGAAAAAGACCCCGGTTGGGGTCGAAAATTCGTGAATTCTGGAGATTGAC
>NMRB01003076.1:66811-77778 GCA_002633025.1 Notospermus geniculatus
CACAGCAGGAGACGAACACGGACCATACGCGGATGTCGTCACAGCATCGTCATGGTTTGTCACCTTGTAGCGACTCTTGTCATCGCGTAGATTGTGCTGTCCGTCCAACGGCCAGTATGCAATAGGCCCAGGCAGAGCTACAACAGAGAAAACGAATTGGTGACTAGAAATTGACTTCTGAGTCAGTTTGACGCCCTCAAAAATTGGGAAATATAAGAGTTAATTGATAGCAAAAATGTAGTGGTACCCGACTTTCTCCAGCAGAAATGTAGTGGTACCGGTACCGGTATTTAAAAAATGGGGTATGCGAATACGATGTATGCAATGAGACAACAAAGCTCATCAAAATTTCAACTTTAATTATTGTATTTGGATGACCCCCAAGAATCAGGGTTGTTTGGAATGTGCATGTCTACAATCCCTAAAACGTCTGCCGCGATACATAACATACTTTTTGAGTTATCCTGCTAAAACCACAGATTGGATGGAGAGAGAAATTCAGTAAAATAAGGAAGACCGTCCTACTGACATGACTGAGATGGGGCGGTCTCTGTGAGACATTCTGCTAGCCTTAAAGAATCAAGTTATCCGCTAAGCTTCTCCTAGAGTTCACCTCAAATGATTGTAAAGAGTGGTAGGCCTACATATTTTGTGACTAGGCAACGCTTGGCCTCACATTATGTCGATGATTAGAAAATTACAAGATTCCTTAACCCTCTTTCCTCTAACATTCGGCAGAATCCTCTACATCGACATTTTCCCAGAAAACTTAGTTCTTACCTTCCGCTAGTACAGAAATTCCTCCCATTGCGATGACGATGAAACATCCCGAAAGAGACAATACCGTCTTCATATTTTCTTCGATGATGTTGAGAGAATTCGTGTTGTCAATTGAGGCTTATCCCTTCCTGCTCCAACTTTACTCTTTGAAAGCTGGGAAAAGCCTGCATACTGACAGGAGACAACTGTAGTTTGTTGTAGCGATTATAGAAATGGTGATCGGTGATATAACCATTACTATGACCACTGGGTCGTCGGTAGGATTTAGTGTCCGACTTCAGGAAAGATTACTTCTAAAGCCACTTTTTCTTGACAGCCGGCGCCACCATCGCCGTGCGTGCCATTCTCCAACACCAGAGAGAAACTTCGTTATCGGCGAATGGATCCGTTTTTTGTAGTTCGTATTGCTGCCGCTAGGTGGCTCACTGTACGTCGGCAGCAAAATACCTTTAAGTACGAACGAAAATCGCCCGACTTTCTGATGGTGTGCATTGATATATAGGTATATGCGAAACCACGATATTTGGGGACGAGGTTGTTGGTGGAAGACGCAAAAAAATAGAAAATCACAGATTATCTGGTAAAGCATATGATAGTCAGAATTTACCACGCTTCTCGTGAGTTCGTTATTTGCAGCCTACTATTAGTCAGTTTTCGCAAACTTGACGAAATACGAAGTAAGAAATATTCTATTTCGTTTTCATGATCTACATGTACATGTAATGTATTTGAGGAGATTGTTAGTAGGCCTACCATAAAATATCCCTGCTGCCAGAGCGCTTTTAGCATATCGTGTAAGATCGATCGAGTTTTGGTGCACCTTGAATTTTTTTACTATTTCCACTTCGTAGCTTCGAAGTGGAAACGAAAGATCAATTTCCCAGTGTAATATTATACACCGCAACTCTATCGGTCTTGCGTGATACGCTAAAAGACGCACTTGCAGCAGGCGATAATTTTGTGGCACCAACCATCTCCAGAAATACATCAGGAACCATTTTCCCGAAGCCGTCGTTAGGTTAACGATGTCGTTAAGCTATGCATTTTCCCAGTTTTAACGACATCGTTAACCTAACGATGGCTTCGGGAACATGGCTTCAGGTCTTTGAAGTGAAGTTCAAATTCGTATTTCGTAGGCCTACATCGTTTTTCGCAGGCTTGCGAAAACTTGCTAATCTCCGACGGTTGGTAACTCCACAAATTTAACAGGCAAACTGGCAAGGACCAAAATCTCATAACGCGAGAATTTTCACGTGAATTTGCGTGGTGACGCGTTATTATGTTGGATGACCAGTGAAATTCTATGACTGCATCAACGGAATGGTGGACATTCTTACCGTGTAATACAATCATAGTAACAATAATGGTCAATGGTCGACACCGGTCTCCTGTCCTGAAGGCCTACCTTCTTCAGATACCCTGTGAAACTCTCCTTGTGTTCGAAACCTGAAGAGGCCTACCAAAAGGCAATTACGCCCACCCTCATTCAAATAATCACTCGTCTTCTCATCCTGGCGTCATCCTAGAGCCACACCACACACCTTTTGTTGGTCACTTTTACAACGAAGGTGGTGATCTAGCAGTTCTCACCATATGGCGGCAGACGGTATCATGCTTGTACAATGGGTCATATCATAAATAGATCAATAACCATAAATGTGCAATCAAAATTCACGTTACTTGTGACCTTTCTTCGTTTTCATTTCGTAGAATCCTTCATGATCCATGGGTTTACAAAATGTTGGTCTCAAAATGAAGCTGACACCCCGCTCTACAAACCCTGTGATTTTTGTCCTCATCCATTCAGAAATCACTGAGTTATGGCCATCAAAAGTTGCAGTTAGATGACAAAAAAGGCTGCGGCCGATGTGTCCTCTGATTGTGGTCAAAATTTAGTTCTAATAGCGGTCGAAGGCGGCGCTGCCTACAAAAGTGTATGTCAGGAATACGTATTATTAAGCAACTAGCGAATGCCTGGTTTGCACAGGTCAGAGCTAGGACTGAATAAGCTTCCATGAAAACGTTTTCAAACCAATATTCGATTCCGCGAGGGAAATATTTGCCTATTTTGTTAACAGCGCGACATCTGGCGTCAGTTTCTATAAGCGATGAAGCTGAAACACATCGGCCGCGGGGACTTTTGACCAATTTCACACTTCCGATGGCTATAGCTCTGCTATCTCTGAACGGATAACAACAAAAATCACAGGGCTTGTAGAGTAATATGACAGCTTCATTTTGAGCCCAACATCTTGTAAATCAATCGAGCGTGAAGCATTTTACGAAACGAAAACGAAGAAAGGTCATGAGTAACACGAATTTTTAGTTGCACATTTATGGTTATTGATCTATTTATGGTAATATACAGGAAGTCAACTTCCAGATTTTGCAAAATCTGGAAGTTGACTTCCTGTATATTATCACGTTGTGTGTCAATTTTAGTGCTATTTCTTTCTTTGGATCTATTTATGGTCATATGAATAAAGAGTAGCAAATGCTTTTACTTGAATTTGCAATACAGGTGCATTAGGCAATGCCGTACAAATAATCTGAAGTAAAAGCATTTGCTCGTCTTTATTCATATGACCCAATCAATGGGCACGACGGCATATGGGAGAACTAGCAGGCCACCATCTTTGTTGGAAATATTCACCAGAAGCACTTTACTTGCTGGTTCAGACTTCAACCCCTAATGAAAAGTTCTTAAAGACAATTACGAAAGCCTCTGTCACATATCCACTCCGGGGCCCGTACGGCGAGTAAAAACAGACTGATTGCCCCTGAGCCCCGGAGAATGAAAACCGTAGAAATGAAACTGAAACTGAAAATAAACATGAAATTGAAAATGAAAATCGTTACTGGACCCGTCCTGTCTCTAAAATCCAGGGCAAGCCGCTGGGTGGGGAAAATCGTACGGGGCCCGGTGGATTTGTGACCTAGGCTTTACTCGGATTAGTGTTTGACTACACATATAAGTAGGTACATGTATGATCAGGAGAATATCTTACATTCGGGATAACCAGTCCTATCACACCTGACCTTGACATTCCCAGTCATCTGTCACGAGGAAATTTTAGCAGCAACATTTTATAGAGGTTCCTCACTAATGTCACAACGGTCACGTGACTACAAAGAATCGGCCATGCTGGCCGTCAAATGGGCGGCGACTACGTCAAAATTTAGTATCGCGTCTTGACATTTTGACGTCACGATCTGTGAGTTGACGGTGTGTTCATGCCTTGACGTCGCTTGACATTTTGACGGCCAATACGGCGGCATCGTGTCGTCATGGAGAATTGACGTCACGCGAAGAATCTATGTGGTTCTATGCGAGAGAAATTAAAAAGTAACTACTGACACTGATCCATTTCTTAAAAAAGAAAGTTGCACAATATTCATGGCATTGTAATTGGACGGACATGCCTGTTTGAAGAATCATTTCAACTCCTTCGCTGATGAATGATTCCTGTGATCTCAGGCTGACAGAAACTCGTCCCAAGGAATCTAGAACCGAAAATAGACCTCACATGGATTGTAGGACCGAGGATAGACTTGTAGCACAGTGGATGGATGATGACGCCAATGTTCAAATTTCGGCCGTGAGATTCCTGCAATGAGCTGTCAGCAGCGCCGACGTCGCCAAATCTCGCGTGAAATCCGCCTCCTGGTTCGATCATTCTCTCTGTGATCGTTGTCCAGTCTGAGATAACATATGACGCTCGCTGCAACCGGCTTTGATTGAAAAATCAAGCTATTGTTTAGGATTGACGTTCATTTGAAATAATCGATATGAATTGCTGGATTCTTTGTTCGTTTCCCACAGACCTGAAGTTGTGTAAAAAGTGAGAAACACAATATAACCCATGAACTGAACTGAATTGTCCTTCGCTCTTTTATTTATCTTTTGATGCAGAAATAAAATGGAAAAGTGCCTTTTTGCGTAAACTGATGCAAATGAACCCTCACGATTTCTGCGGCCCTCCTGGTTTGCGTCATTTAATGGTCAGCTCAGGGCCGTAGCCACGTTTTTTTCATTGGTGTTGGTGGGGGGGGGGGGCATTTTAAGCACATGAGCTCAACGGACGTGGGCTTCTCCTTCGGTGGCGAAGGGGCCGGTTTTGCAGGGGGTCTGGGGGACCTCCTGAGAAAACTTTTGAAAATTACAACTTCTGAGATGCGGTTTGACGTCAAGTTCCTGCACGCTGAGACGCGAACAAGAATGATATTTTATCCCATTTCATTGCGCTGAAAAATGGACAATTTGCCTATGCTAGCCACTGGCCTAAGCTACCACCATGACCACATGTAAATTTGTAAGAGAGGTGACTTTTATTTGCTTCTCATGAGTTACATGTATCAGGCCAACAATATTTGAACCATGAATGATTATACATAGTGTGGAATATCATGGGCCCAATTTGCTGCCATGAAAAGCAGTCAGATCATCAACAGATCGGCGTTCCATGTTTAGTGACCAGCCGAAATACGTCAACTGATTTAAAGAATGTTCCATCCGTACCTTTTTTCGTATGAAGTGAAACACTGCTCCGTCCCGTGCGTTGAATTCAAAGTCACCAATATTTTTACCAACCACCATACGCAGTTATGGGGTCGAAGACCACAATCCGAGCTCCGAAAGACTCAGACATGTCAGAGGAGGCATAAAAGCTGCCCGAATTTTTAATCGGTACTCAATTAGATTAAATTCCTACAATACAAAACGTTTATTAAATAAAGTTTAATGGTATATTCTCACATGAGCCTAAAATACCCAAATCGAAAAAAAAGTGATCAACATTGGGCAAGAAAAGGTTAAGGTACGGTTTAGTATTATACGTATTGACTAACTCTAACTCCGAACAAATTGTCGAACGGTACAAGAAAAAAATTCGCCTATCATGCCTATGGAACCTGAACCCACTGTCGTTTTATCGCTGATCTACTGTGTCCATGACGTCAAAATGCTTCAGTGGCTCTGTCCCTCAGATAAGATAAATAAAAAGGCAATTTCCAGAGTGTTTGCGCAAATTTTCGCAAACACTCTGGAAATTGCTTTTTTATTTATCATATATTGTGTGTCAATTTTTGTGCTTTTCATCTCTTTGGTCCTTCAGATAAGGATGCTTATGAAAAGGTATCAACGGGAAGGATATAATATATCAACTGCACGAACCACATAGCTTGAACCAGTAGTGTGCTCATTGGCAATTAAGAACAATAAAGCCCTCGATTTTTCCATAGTCGTGAAGTAGCCTATTCGTCGAGGGTCAACCAAACAGACATTGTAAAATTTCCGAAGTGATGTTGGCCACCTTATTGTCACATGAGAGAGCCTGACCTGACTTTTTCCATTGAAGCAGTTCATTACTTCAATCAGACTGATAATTTTGTACGAAAATATATTGAAATAGTGAATGTAAGTTCTGGTTAAATAATCATGCCCCAAAATTTGAAACGCCCCAGGGATTTTAATGGTGTTGGTGGACCGTAACCTAGCACCAGATTTTGATAAATCTAAGGTTAATACCGTTGCCTCATGATTTCTGTGGTCATAAATCAACCAGGATACCTCGAGAGCGAGAAAAAATATTTTGACGTTTGAGGGATCGTTAAATTTCGCCGTTTTTGCGGTAGCATTTTGTGATAAGTGGAAAACGACACCATTTTTCACAGATTCTGTGATGAATGTATAAGCTATCATTAATACTGCATCATCCAGAAAACAAGATGCAGCGATTCCTTCCATGTTATCCTGAACCACCCATATTTCAATCGCCAGTTCACTTCCGCCATTCCATTCTAAACATTCTTTTCTGGTTTTTAAGTGTATCCGACCAACATATTTGCCAATTCGAAAATCATATACAGTCAAAAATGGCCTCATATAAGATTTACGCTTTCGACTTATTCTGTCCTTTACCTCATACATAATTGTGTAATTTAATCTGAATGCAGGTGGGGCGATTGTCCTGTACACTAATCTTTTGTAAAATGTTACATTGTATCGTAGTCGGCAACTGGCATTCTTTGCGTCAATAAAATACGTTCTTTGCCAATTCCATGACCTGCCAAGATGCGTTAATATTATAACTAGCGGTTGTGTTTGGTGGAACATCAGAACCGTCGCCGGCAAGTCTTGAAAGGGAGGTGTGAACGGTAACCTCCTATGGACATGGTATTCTCCTAACTTTATCTATATTATTTTTAACAAACATATCAGTTTCTGTGTTTCATTCGTCGTCTTGGAAATAATTGACTCGTGATGATCTTTTGCTTGGAACCCCCTCCAGCGACGCGGTCTCGAGGATTCCTAGAAAGAGCTCACCACTCGTGTGTTCTGCTACCTTTCGGAAATCCCATTTGTCGTTTTATGTTCTAAACGTTGAAGGTCAGCGGTCAATTCAACACATGATCACCTACATACATGTACTAATTAGGTGCGAGTCAACTGAGCACAGAATATTGCTATGGTATTCTCTCAGTAGAGTTTTCTGGGCCAACGCGTATGGCAAGCCGTTTGTCCAATAATTGAGGAAACCTGGTTTCTTGCAAAGAAACTTGGTTTATTGACCAACAAACTGTTTTTTCAAAGAACCTGTTTTTTTACCAAAAAACTGTTTTTTTTTGAAGAAACTAGTTTTGTTGCTAAAGAAACTTGGTTACTACCTGTATTAGGGGGCGGCCCCCTCGGCCCCCCTCTGGATCCGCGCCTGACATGTATCAGGCCAACAATATTTGAACCATGAATGATTACATAGCATGGATAATATCATGGACCCAATTTGCTGCCATGAAAAGCAGTCAGATCATCACCAAATCAGCGCTCCATGTTTAGTGGCCACCCGAAATACGTCAACTGATTTAAAGAATGTTCCATCCGAACCTTTTTTCGTATGAAGTGAAACAGTGCCCCGTCCCGTGCGTTGAATTTAAAGTTACCAATATTTGTAAATTTTGAAAATAAGAAGTTCTGAGATGCCCTTTGGGGGTCAAGTTCCTGCATTCTGAGACACGAACAATAATGATCATTTATCCCATTTGATTTTCCTGAAATATTTTTTGGACAATTTGCCTGGGGGAGGTGGGGCATTTGCCCTTTTGTCCCTATGCTAGCTACGGGCCTGTAAGCTTCCACCATGACCACAGGTAAATTTGTAAGAGAAGTGGCTTTTGCTTCTCAAGTACTGGCATGGTTGAAAATCATGAGTACATGTATCAGGCGAAGAATTTTTGAATCAGGCATAGAATAGCATGCACAGCATAGAATATCATGGGCCCAGTTTGCTTCCATGAAAAGCAGTCAGGTCATCACCAGATCGGCGCTCCATGTTTAGTGGCCATCCGAAATACGTCAACTGATTTAAGGAATGTTCCTTCCGTACATTTTTGTTCTATAAAGTGAAACAATGCTCCGTCCCATGCGCTGAATGCAAAGTCACGAAGATTTTTACCAACCATACGTGGGAAGAGGACTTGAATTGCATCAAGCGAATTCCTTCCAGGCGGAAATGTAACAAGGCCATGTAAGGGATCGGGATTTTCTCGGAAACAAATTGCCTTAGGTCCTGGGATACCAAACAGGCAAGGGAGACACATAGCCGAACGATGAATCAACCGAAACATCACTCTTTTGCAACTATCAAGAAGCCAGCGTAGATGTTGCACTTTGTGTTTGACTGGTTGGTATCCTTTATGAGGCCCAAATATAACTAAAAACTTCCGGGCCTTCGTAGTACCAATGATATCATGACAAACTCTAACTCCACCGCCAGTGAAAGAAATAGCTATATTCCGATAGTTAAGTAAAATCGAACCAGACATAATGATGTCATAAATTGTGGCTGTAAATACACCATTTATACGGCAAATGATACAGACTGTAGTGTCAAACCAGAAACTTATTAGGGGATCCAAAATTTTCGAACACACATTTTCGTTAGGTATGCTAAAGGCTCCAAGAAATGTACCATTCCGTAAATCGAACAGGTTATTCTCCTGCAAATTGACTCCTTTCTTGACTACTTGGACAAAATATCTCCCAGGAAAAATCCATTGATACATTCGTTTCATCTGTGGAACCGTGTAGCTGTTGAGGAGTCTGAATATTTTGTTGGTTAAGTGATAAACCGACAGGCTAAAAACTGGCGCCGTTTCTGAACTTTGAAGTGCAGCAATATATCCAGTTATGCGGTCGAAAGACCAGAATTCCAGCTCCGAAAGACTCAGTGCAGGCGTAAAAGCTGCCCGAATTTTTAATCGGTACTCAATTAGATTGAATTCCTACAATACAAAGCATTATATTATATAAATGTAATGGTATATTTCTCACATGAGTCTAAAATACTCAAATCGAAAAAAGTGGTCAACATAGTGCTCCAGGGCCCGGATTTTCCCCCAACCTTTGGGTATGCAAACTGAACATTTTTGTAGTTCCTTGTATTGCCGTGTGAGGGAAACTTCTTTGGGAGAAGAAACACTTTTATCAACGCGCGTGGGGGTTGATTATGTCGTGGGGGTGAGGCTATCGGGAGAGAGGCAGGGTTGTAGGTGAGGGTCAGAGCAAGGAAAGAAAAAGTAAACGTAGGGTGTAGCATTATATCGGGTGGCCCAGAAAAAAACGAGAACACTTTTCATTTGAAGGTTATTCAAAAAAAGTATCAAAGCTATGATTGTCATATTTTTAATCAACAATCATATGTAGCGTCTTTCCTCAAAACTTCAGCTCCAAAGGTTGAATGACATTGAAATGGCAACATTTTTGAAATTCTTGGTCAAAAAATGCAATGCCAGTCACTTCACATCTGACACCTGGCATGCGGTGACATCAGTGTCAAATGCCAATCAGTGTCAAATGCCAAAGTCTTGGGCTTCTGTTGGCTCAGTCTAGATGTTTTCTCAAGAAAGGTATCGTGGTTTGTTTAGTGGGGGGGGGNATAGCTGTGATTCAGGCATATTGTACGGAGAAAGGATGGGGAGCTAGGGAAATTGCCACGGAGTTTCCCGGCAACGGATGGAGAGTGGCTCAGTACATCGACTCATTAATAAGATAAAACTAACAGGGGCTACGGACAGAAAGGCTTGAAGTGGTAGACCACGGACTACAATTGCGTGGAGTTTCTGATGAAAATGGAGGTCACACTGACCATCTGTTCATTAAAAAAGGTCAGTGGAATTACAAATAAGTTTCATCACTGCATTTTTTGGCAACTAATTCTAAAAGTGCTGCTGTCCCAGTGTCTTTCTACGTTTAAAGCTGAAATTTACCGGAAAGATGTTTAATATATGTAGCATTATGGGTACCAAATATAAAGATCATAGCTTTGATACTTTTTGAATAACCCTAAAATGAAAAGTGTTATCTTTTTTTTTCTGGGCCACCAGATATATGGTATTGTACTAAATCTGTTACATATAAAGCAAACTCGCCCGGTCTTTGTCACGAATGTTCTCTGCAACCGCTGCATGGAGGGAGCCGAGCAGTACCTTATCTTTTCAAGTTTTAATTTTAAAATCGGCCAAACTATGCTTTAAGGCGGGGGGCTACCTATGCCGACTTTATTGACGCTCTTTGAAAACAAGCGTCCTAACATATTCATGACAAAAAGTAACTAATTGATGTCAACAAAATGTTTTAGCTACAACCTCCCGTTCCCGTTCTGCGAAAGAATTGTTCATTTTGACCAATTACGATGGAGTTAATTAAGTTATAACAAGTTGTCAAAATTTGAGTTCGCAAACAATTTTGCAGACTTGGGATGCGACACATCAGTTTCCCACATAGTCTGTAACATACAGGCCTGATGCCTGCAGGGCCTAACGATCCGTTTTTTACGAAAGTACTTTCCATTTAATTGGTATAAACTATTTTATGCCCCAAAAGGCACGATTTACAGTTTTTGAAATATTTCATATACCCGACCAACTATACAAAAACGGCGATCGTGTTGCCCTGGAATGCACATATGGTAATAACATCCAAAAGAAATTTTTCAAATATATGTGTCCAAAAAAGAGAAAGCTTGTTTGGGAAATTTGAAAATTTCCATACCGCTGGCAAGGTACTTCTTTGTTATGTAGATTTGCACTATTCGCGCGCTTTGAGTAAACTCTGTTCGGCCATTTGTGACCAAAGCACCAGCGACAGAGCTGAACAATACCCACAGTGGACACAAAAGAATTAGGGTCGG
>NMRB01003077.1:0-24541 GCA_002633025.1 Notospermus geniculatus
AATAAATGTTGTGTTGCTGGTGGCACCCAAAATAAATTTCAGGGTCGGACGGTCGGAAGAAAATTTTATTTTTTCTCACTAAGATACTGTAGTTTAGTGCGCTAGACATTGTCATTGGTAGGTATTACACCAGAGCACATGTTGCTTTGTTTGTAACCACTGTGGACCAATCAGATGTCGAGATATGATCATGTGACCCGCATGACATCATTGTGCAGGACATTTCTAGATCGGATAGCCAACCCACATCAAATCCACAATCATCTGTACAATGACATTGATAGGGAAGCAAAAAAGACTTTATTATGTGGCCAAATGAAAACGGTGTTTTTTCCTACCGGTAGTTTTTTTGGCATGAGTTTATTGTTTGAAAAATCCAGGGTCGGCGAGGTTTTCGTAGACGTAGGGTCGGTCGGGCGACCAGCAACACAACATTTATTTTTTTAGGCCTTTTTTTCGCCGCATCGTCAACGGTCAATGTTGCTGTCAGCCTACCCTCCTCGTCGGCTAGGCCAGGACTGCAAGGACATTGATGTGGACATGGGACGGAACTACCAGTCTTTGGTGTGCAGGCCTATGCAGCCACGCCCCCACGACATGCACGACACGTGCTCTGCAGTGCATGCAGAGTGCACGCATGCGTTGCAAGTTGGCCGTTCTTGCTGGCCAGACAGTCCATGACTGGGCGGACGCCTGAGGCTTTTTAGGTGGTCTACAGCAACTCTATTCAACACAAACCAGAATAAACGTGCATTCATGTTCTTTTCTCGAAAATACTACACAAAAATAACACAAATCAGCGTTGTAGACAAATCATGCGACTGCTGCTGGGAGACGCTGGCGTTATGGTCGTTGTTGGTGCAATGACTGTACCATTGACCAATCTGAACGTCAGAGAACGATTCGTGCCAACATCGTAACTCTGACGTAAATTCAAATTCAAATTCAAATATAGTTTATTGAAGCTTTAAGAATACATTTCTCATAGGCATAGATTACAATAAACTAAGTGCAAGGTGCTATGCACGGTGGAACTGGATACCGGTTTATGCCATACCATGAACAAATCACCGGTAGTGACACCATGTGGCGCAATGGCAACTACATAAATTCAAATTCAAATTCAAATATAGTTTATTGAAGCTTTAAGAATACATTTCTCATAGGCATCAGATTACAATAAACTAAGTGCAAGGTGCTAGAAAAGACAGACGGAACAGATATGTACATTAAGTAGACTGAACAAGAGGATTGAGACAAAAGGTGCAGGATACAATTATAAATGCTTTGTAAAAATAAAGGCTTTAGTAAAATAAGGACTCGGAGAATGATTATTACAAAAATTGCACATATAGAGGCACACTGTGAGGCATTCTTACACACCCCGAATGGATTCAAAGGATTGCCTGATGAATCTTGAGACTTCTCTAATAGAGCTCCCTTCTGCATTAACCAGGTAGAAGAAAAAATTTTCATCTGGTAAATTGACTATTCTATTAGGCAGATTGATGGTATCAAATAGTGCCTTCCTTTCATTGGAAAACCTTGGACATTTGATTAGAAAATGAATTTCGTCCCCAATTCTTTCTTCATTGTTATTGGCGACGCAGTAATTGCAGAATCTCTTGTCTCGACTTACAGGCGGTTTTGTATGACGTCCCTTTTCAATTTCGAGGCAATGATTACTTATCCTTAACCTGGTTAATGCAGCTCGGTCTTTAAAATTCTTGATCTCATTCAAGTACACCTCAAATTGAAAATGTGACTTAGTACTTTTGTACAGAGACAGCTTTCCTTCATTGCTATTGATCTTATGCATATCTTTCTCCCAACTGTCTCTAAAATGAGCAGTCAGAAGTCTTTTGAACTGTATTTTCTTGACCTTTGTAGCATCCTTAATTTTAAGCAATTTCATAACTCGCTCAAAGGATGAGTGCCATGATTTGCCTCCCTTTTTAGCAATTTCAATTGAGGTGTTCATAGCTTTATTGAGAACATTATTGGAGGTATTAATCATGTGCTTTAGAAAGGAGGCCATACTAAGAATTATATCAATTCCCATAGGGTATCTTCCTAGCTCACCTCTCACAGCACTATTACAAGCTCTTTTGTTAACCCCCAAAATATATTTGCAGTATGATAAATTCACCTGTTCAATATGAGGTGCAAAGATGAAGTTGTCAATGTCTTTATTTTTAATAATTGCATTGCCCCAAACCTCGGAGCCATATAAAAGTATTGGCTTAATTAGATGGTCAAAAAGTTTAAGGCTATGCATAGGGTTGAGATTTGTGCCAATATCAGCCTTCAGCTTAAAAAGGGCTTTTTTTGCTCTCATTGCAATATTATGTTCAGCAACACTGAATGACCCTGATGAGCTAAAAATAATACCAAGATATTTATATTTGGTAACACATTCAACTGATTCACTACCAAAGAAAAATTCAGAATCACACCTCCGACCATTACCTGAGATCTTCATCACCTTTGTTTTTCTAATATTGACTTGGAGGTTCCACTTCTTGCAATAATCACAGAGTTTGTCAATGGACAATTGTAAACCTTGAGGACTGAGAGAAAATAGAACCAAGTCATCGGCATATAATAGGCATCTGATGTCAGTTCCATCAAGGTAAGGTGTATCCTTATTAACAGGGATGACATCCGGAATGTCATTAATAAAAAGGTTAAATAATTTTGGGCTTAAAACCTCACCCTGCTTCACACCATTTGTGACAGTAATGGACTCAGTTACTTTGTCCTGAATTTTGATACACACCTCACATTGTTTATACATATCCTCAATAACTGAAAAAATTCTTCCTCGTATATTATACCTCAGTAACTTGTATAACAGACCAAAATGCCACACGCTGTCATACGCTTTCTTAAAGTCAATAAAACACAGGTACAGCGGAACTTTGAGATCCTTCACATATTTGTCAGTCAGGGTTTTGATCACAAACATATGATCAGATGTTCTCGCCTCTTTCCTGAACCCGATTTGATACCGGTTCATGGTATTGTTACGTGACAAATATTCATCTAACCTGTTATTAAGGACCAAACTGAATACTTTAGATACACAACTATTGACAGTAATACCACGGTAGTTTCCAGGTTTTGATCTTTCACCATCCTTAAATATATTGGAAATGTAACCCTTTGACCAGCATTGAGGATAAGATCACTGATAGGAGAATATTGTTAAAAAGTTTAACATACACATCCAACATATATGGGACAGAAGCCTTAATCATTTCATTACTAATCCTATCCGGTCCCACAGCCTTACCATTCTTTAAGCTTTTAATAGCCTTTAAAACCTCTTTGCTAGAAATGTTGCTATCAAGGTCAGAAAAAAATGGTTCATTTCTCATTTTTTCAAAATCTTCTTTTAAATCATTAGGAGGTGTGGGAGGGGGACCAGATAGTAAACCTTTATAATGATCAACCCAGTCCTCTGGACTGACATAATTAGTACTGGAGGATCTTTCAGATTCACCAGCAGCACAGTTCTTTAATTTATCAACCAGCTCCCAATACGCTTTGGGGTTCGTCTGTGACATACACTCTAGACTAGATATTAGTTCCTGTTTGTACGCCATTTTCTTTCGTCTAACAAGTTGCTTATATTGTTTCTTCAATACAAAGAATTTTCCGCGTACAATAGGATCGCCAGGATTTTTTAGGAGGCAGTTCCCAGCTAACCTAACAGACCTTCTCATTTCCACACAAGATCGATCGTACCACTTCTTATTAGAATTACTGACACGCCTCTTCTTGGCAACCCATCTCTTCTTTTTGAAATGGTTCATTTCTCATTTTTTCAAAATCTTCTTTTAAATCATTAGGAGGTGTGGGAGGGGGACCAGATAGTAAACCTTTATAATGATCAACCCAGTCCTCTGGACTGACATAATTAGTACTGGATGATCTTTCAGATTCACCAGCAGCACAGTTCTTTAATTTATCAACCAGCTCCCAATACGCTTTGGGGTTCGTCTGTGACATACACTCTAGACTAGATATTAGTTCCTGTTTGTACGCCATTTTCTTTCGTCTAACAAGTTGCTAATATATTGTTTCTTTAATACAAAGAATTTTCCGCGTACAATAGGATCGCCAGGATTTTTTAGGAGGCAGTTCCCCGCTAACCTCAAAGACCTTCTCATTTCCACACAAGATCGATCGTACCACTTCTTATTAGAATTACTGACACGCCTCTTCTTGGCAACCCATCTCTTCTTTTTGAAAACCTTACTACCAGCAGATTTAACAGCTGCATTAACCAGGATCTCTTCGAGATTATTTGACTGTTGATCAATGGAGTTTTTGTTCAACTCCTTACAATTCCCGAATAGATTCTCGATCTTGGATTTAAATTCATCACTCTGAAGTGTACTTGTAAAATTTTCAGCTATGTCTGAGTTCCACGAGAATTTCTGTGGAATGTCAAACAATTTATTTTCATCACTAGAAGAAGGGTTATTACCAGATAAACCACCACTGGACTCAAGCCCTACAGAGATCATGCAATGGTCACTTATTTCTTCTAACAGGTCATGTACTTTAAAGAACTTTATGTCACTGAACATACTGTGGTGCGCAAGAGCAAAATCAACAGAGCTACTCCCATTGTATTTGTGGCATGTTAATTTACCACTTGTATCACCAATGATTCTTCCATTAAGGACTTTCAGACCTGTTGATGTACACAACTCCAAAAATCTATTGACTTCTGGCAAGGGACCAATATGATTATCACAGTTATTTCTGTGTAACCTCACAATTTCCAGGTCCTCATCCTCGACATACTGATGATGAACTTTAACAAAATTATTATCATCATTAATGATGTAATCAGGTTTTGTACCAATCCTTGTATTAAAATCACCCAGGACTAGAGTTTTACCCATACCTGAGAAGTGAGCTACTTCACTTTCTAGTATATCCCAGGTTTCATTTATACCATTTGTTCGGTATGTTGAGTTTAGAGGACTATTGTAGATGACACCAATGTATATGTCATTTTGATTGCATACATAATTAAACTTTACCCATGCCAAATTGCAACTAGCACTATTAATAAATGCTATTCTATCTCGTAGGTGTTTTCTTACAAGGATTGCAACTCCACCAGAGCCTTTTTTGGCTTTATCATTTAAAGGCCTATTACACTGAAATGAACAATAACCTGGTATACTGATTGAGTTTGGCAAGGTTGCATGTGTCTCAGTTAATAGTATAATTTCACTTTTCTCAACTAAACTCAAGAAAACAGGATCCTTGAGCTTAGAACCCAGAGTCTTTGACTGTAAGCCATTAACATTCCAATGGCTGATTTGGATACATTTTCTTTTAGCTCTCATCATACATTCATAGTAAGTATGCAGCACTGTCATAAGATAGTACATCAGTAAGTTATTTGATGACATGTGAAGTGGTTATGACATGACATTGACAAGCCATACATTGTACATGTACATCAAAGTCAGCTATTGAATTCATGCGCATGGCTTAGCATGCTTAGTGCATTTTCATTTGGCTTAGAATTGTGGCAAAAGTTTCAAGAGCTGCCTTTTTTTGGTGCTCAGATAGGGACCCAGATCCATTCCTTCGTCTTTCTGTTTTATGACCCCTCGACTGCTGGCCCGAAGTGTGATGATTAGACGATTTTGAATGTCCTCTGTGAGCAGGGCGGGAGCGATCTTGATCAATGTAAAAGCGTAAGGTCTCTTTAAGTGACTTAGCCAACACAGCTGTCCCATATTTTGAAAGGTGAAGGCCATCCTCATTGAAACGGTCATCCTCTGCTGCAATTTTATTCCAGACCAGGAAGATCTTTTCGTTTTCACAGTACTCATTCAGTCTGTCATTAAAATCCTGGACCTCTCTGTTTAGGGCGACACTGTCCAATCTTGGAGGGAGTTCACAGAGATGAAGTACCGACCTCGGATGATACCTGTCAACAACAGATATCAAATTCACCACTTTCTTCATGACTAGATTATTGACACCTTCACAAGAATTAACCTATGGTGAATAGGGAGCTATAAAATCATCATTGCCATTATTCTTGTTTGACTTTGACCTGCTGTTCTATTTCCGCAACCCATANTAGTAAGTATGCAGCACTGTCATAAGATAGTACATCAGTAAGTTATTTGATGACATGTGAAGTGGTTATGACATGACCTTGACAAGCCATACATTGTACATGTACATCAAAGTCAGCTATTGAATTCATGCGCATGGCTTAGCATGCTTAGTGCATTTTCATTTGGCTTAGAATTGTGGCAAAAGTTTCAAGAGCTGCCTTTTTTTGGTGCTCAGATAGGGACCCAGATCCATTCCTTCGTCTTTCTGTTTTATGACCCCTCGACTGCTGGCCCGAAGTGTGATGATTAGACGATTTTGAATGTCCTCTGTGAGCAGGGCGGGAGCGATCTTGATCAATGTAAAAGCGTAAGGTCTCTTTAAGTGACTTAGCCAACACAGCTGTCCCATATTTTGAAAGGTGAAGGCCATCCTCATTGAAACGGTCATCCTCTGCTGCAATTTTATTCCAGACCAGGAAGATCTTTTCGTTTTCACAGTACTCATTCAGTCTGTCATTAAAATCCTGGACCTCTCTGTTTAGGGCGACACTGTCCAATCTTGGAGGGAGTTCACAGAGATGAAGTACCGACCTCGGATGATACCTGTCAACAACAGATATCAAATTCACCACTTTCTTCATGACTAGATCAGCAGGCTCACCCCTTGATATGTTGTTCGTTCCACCCATCACAGTTATGGATTCGTACCCATCATTGCATCCCTCAAGGTATTCACACATATCCTCAATTCTCGCTCCTGACAAGGCACAAATATCAACACACATGAATCTGTCAACCTGGATTTTGTCTTTATCCAGACTTCTCCCAATTGAGCTTGTTACGATGAGGTGCTTCGGTCTGGGGGCAGATTCCAGCTTGTGAGACTTAGAGCTATCAGGTTTTGACGATTCGTTGATAGAGTGACCGAACTTCTTGCCTTTCACATGTTTCTGGGATGTGAACTTTTTTGGAGCATTTACCTCCTGGAATCCTTCAGTCCCGTTCTCCCATACATCCTTTAGGTTTTCCTCCAGTTCAACTACTTTGTCCTCAAGAGATCGATTCTCTTGGTTGCAAGAGTTTACCCTTTCAGTGAGTTGATCGTTTGATTTGATGAGCTTTTCTTCGGATGTCTTTAGGCTCTTGACCTCAGATTGTGATGCTACCAACTGAATCTTAGTGTCATTGAGAGTTTTGACAAGAGAACTGTTCTTATTCTTCAAGTTGTTCACCTCATCATTCTTTGCTTCAATTGTCACTTTCAATTTCATATTTTCATCTGACAGTTTGTTGATTTTGTCTTTGAGATTGTCAATATCAGGACTAGCAGAGAACAGGCATCTCAAAGACTCGACAGATTCTGTCAATTTATCCAACCGAGTATTGTCCTTCACTGAATTTGAGACCATCTCGGAATTCGACTGAGCAGCATTCGTAATCGCTACAACAATCTGCGATTCCATACAATTAATCCTCTTCTCCAGATTGGATATGCATTCAGACATCTTTTGGATATTCTGGGGAAGGTCAGCAATATAGCTAGCTACCACATCACTCTCTGCAGAACCTGAATGACTCGGATCAGACTTCTTTCCAGCCTTGGGTTTTGTTTGACAAGAGAGACATTTGAATTTCCTTCGTTTGTTGTCAATGAAAGGTTTCAGTTCAGACATGTTCACTTTAGTACAAGCATAATGCATCCATTGCTTGCAAAAAGAACATTCAATCATCTTGTCGTCATCAATGTTGGAACACTTATTGCACGAGCCCATTTCCTGAGTGTCAATCTGTGTGTGCACCTCCTTCGTTGTCTTAGTTGAGCACGAAGAATCACTGGCAACGATTCTACAGATCTTGGCTTTCTCTCTTACACCAGGAATATCCGAGGGAATGGTGCGCCCATGAACCAGATAATCTATCATGTGGGGGAGATGTTCAAGATGCCACAAACCGTATGAATTCCCTTGAACGAGCACTTTTGAGGTTGATCGATAAACAGTCACATGAATGGAGTGTGTCAGAACAGATCTTTCGATTGGGGTATCCTTCACAGCGGTTTCATTCATGCACTCAACTGACGGCGACGGAGGATCCATATCAAAGTAAGCCATGAAATGAAGTCCGTTATCCCCCTGATCAGCTGGGGACCCATACATGCTTACACATAGCTCGATCCACTTCTCAATTCGCTCTCTTTCCAAACACAGGACAACACAGTCCGTTTTCACACTAATGTCACTGACTACTGTATCAAAAGTAGCCCTCTCTTTTTCTAACACAAGTTCAATATTGACGAAAGCCTCATTTATAGCTTGGAATTAAAAATTTGATGAATTTTGATCGGGTTTTTTTGGTGTTGCACAACATTCTATATAGGTAGTGTAGTGTGTACATACCCAACAGACAGTGATGTGTGTGTCGCCTGCACTCGAGGTCTATCTGCTAGTATAGGCCTCCTATGTGGCTTCACCGTACCAATGCCCAATGGATGGTATGCCAATTATTTCACAATGACTCATCCACACCCGCTCATCACATAACGGCTGAGCCTGAACTGAAGCAAGTTAAAGTTGGTCTGCGATGGGATTCACGGTGGGTGGGTGGTAGGCCTACCGGTATGGCCACCGCCAGGCCTTTCCACTTGAGTGGAGCTAAAATGTGCATGCGCCTCGCAAACAATAGACTTTCTATCTATTGTTTGCGAGGTACATGCACAAAAGACAAGAAAGCAGTGTTGATTTTTTGTAGGTAACTAGCCTAGTATACGGATACTCGGCATTAGCTGTAGGGCGCACGTAGACCTACGCCTCGGCCCCCTACCCCGGCACCCCACATGCCTAGCCTCCCTAGGCCCCTGCCTGTTGACTGACCCTCCCACCCAAGCCATGACATGATGATGATGCAGGCATGGCAAGCTCACAACACAAGGGGAAGGGAGGATCTGGCAGCAGGCATCGAAATGACCATGTTCTATCCATGATGTCAACAAACGTTGAGTATCTAATTAGCCGATATCTAATCTTGTATTTTGATAATTTTCAGACTTTGGAAGCGCCGGTGATGATGTGGTAAGTACGACATGAAAATAAGAACGGTGAAACGGCCACCATCCGTCTAGCTCTGTGTTATGTCATTTTCTTGCCGTACCGTAAACAGCATTAAAAGTGATTTTGTTTTAAAATGTTATGTCAGATATGTTCATTCTTCAGGGACTTTTTGATGTTGTACATGATGAGAACTTTATTTGTTCGTGTCTGTTGCATCTGCATGTTGATACGTCTCACACAGGAAATACCAGTCTTTACGTTGTCGCAAGATATCTCACTCGGGATGTTTTACGGAGTTCCGCAGCATGATCCCTTTCACAAATGCATTTGTATGCAGCCTTGTCCCCGATGGTTCCTACCCTGACATGGTGATGGCTGGGATGCTGTCAGTTCATCTGATGCTGGTGATGACTCATTCCTCAGCTCAGAATCCCTGCCTTCCCATCACACAGGCCTTGCTGCCACAGCTGTTCTCTCACCCACCAGTCACCCATCATGAGATTGTATAACATTGTTTGTATGGTATTCATTTTCCCTCCTTTCAGAATCAAGACAGCCTGGGTGATTTTGGTAGCGGGCAGCCGGCATCCGATTATTCTTTCCTTGTAAGCCTGCTCTTATGCCTTAAAAATTTAAAAACACTTATTTCATCTGGCTATGGGAGACACTAACTCTTGCTATTCTGAAGGATAGCTTGCTGTTGTGTGAAAATCATCTCTTTGTTATTTTTTCAATTTCATTCCCAGGCTTCGTTGCACCATCACCACCGTCCACTTACCACTGGTACATGTCCATACGTCAGTACCTGTGGCCCCCCCCCCACTTGTTATGATAGCCAAGACTTCTCCCCTCCCAGGATACCACTTACATATCATCTCACATTTCAGGGTGATGCCGGGTATGATGGTCTCGGTGATGCATCTGATTTCTCAAACCTAGTAAGGGTATTTTAGGGACATCTGCTTTAAGACTTGCTCCTTGGTTTGGGTTTTCACTCCTTAACACTGGCTGCTCATTCTTCCAGTTATCTTCTCACAACCATGAAATATGACACAAGATAGATTAACCCAATAGAGCCTATGCCGCCCTGCTGTGAACCGCCTAGAAGACCATGCCCACTTTTTGACAAAAATCCCCATCACCTCTAATGTAGAAATCAACATCACCAATTACTGCTGGCAGCGCCACAATCCTCCATGTCTCCAGATGCCAATAAACTGCCTTGACTCATTGTACTGTTCTCTTATTCACTCGTGGCGGTTCAGGGTGGTGAAAGCTACAGATGGAAAGTGCAAAAAAATGGGCGGTTTTATTCGCTTAATAGACGGTTGGTCTCATTGTGGAGAAAACGTGAGGGAAAACATATTCTCTGTGTGAGAGAGGTACCCCTCTCTGATCACATGTAAATTTGACGACAAACTTGACAGGAATTGTCCTTCCTACTCTATCTATCTGACACTCATGCATTATGCATTAACCAACCAACTAACTTTTGTGATTTGATAACTGGAAACAGCCGTGGCACTCCTTGTCCGGTAATCGTAATGTGTGGGAGATAGTTTGAAGGGATAGGCTATATCTTTGCTTTGAAGCTTTGCTAGGATTTCACAGGTTGGGGATCTCTGGATCGGGACTGAGGGTCACTACTCCAGAGCACAGAAGTCGCCATTCATGTTCATGAACTGAAGTTCAGAACAGATCTCGAGGGAGAGATGGTGCTTCTGGTGGGAAGCTTGGGTTTCACACGATCATCACCCACTGCATAGATAGGCCACTTTTACATCTCATGTATAAAGCCACTTTTCCTTTACAGCATTTCCTAACACTGTTTGTCGTATGCGGTGCAGTTTTCATAGACATTGGGGAATATTTTGTTAAATCACCAAAGGGCTCTCCAAACCCTATGAAAATCAAACTCCTGACCACAGACAGCCTTTGTGCAGTCGTTCTTCACAAACCTGCAGTGTCCCTTCAGTTTCGCAAGATTGCTTTAACATTTCAGGGCTCGAAAAGTTCAGTTGTTCAAAGGTAGCCATTTGGCTAAATGTCTACACACTTTCATAGCCAAATATCTATGATTGAGATACTGCCAATGGAAATAGAAAGGACTTTGGCGATTAAAATGGTGAAAATCAAGGAATTTTTGTAGCCAAATGGTGAAGTTGACAAAATCCTTTATAGCCAAATGGGAAAATCCTGTAGCCAATGGCGATAAAAACAGCTACTTTTCGAGCCCTGCATTTTCCTTAGAATAGACAACTAACAGGTTAAACATGAGGGTTTTGGTTGGGGATCTGCTTTTCTGTTCTGTCTGCTCTGCAGAGTTTTCTTCATGTGAGTCGAGGGGTGGATATTCCAGTCAATTTAGACCCCTTAAACCCTCTCTCAGTCCTACCCCCAGTGGGGTGTCTGGGTCCCTCAAGAGAAGTCAACGTACTGGTTATCTTTCCAGGTTTCCCACAAACTGATTCATCGCCTAAATGCATTGTTAAAACTTCTTAACCCTTTCAGCCGTCGGAGGAGATTGCTGCCCCAGCCGGTGATGGTATAGCAGCAGATCAGGATGCAGTAAGACCCTATCTTTGTCCCTGCACCACTAATACTGCTGTATCGGTAGTTTTAGCGTGACACCCCTCACTACAAGTGTTGAAAAGTAACAGGCTGCCTGCCGCTGGATATCTAAATAGGTTGTGAAAATCTGGCCAGTCTGGACACTTGTACTGAGGGATAGTGAGATGCAGTCTGTGAGATCCACAGAACCAGCACTTTCAGTCTTATTCTAATTCAGTTGAACTTCAACAAGTGTTGTCATTGTTGGAAATTTTGGCTAAAGTTTAGAATTCCCGATCGGAAGTGACGTTACTTCAAGGCACACAATGGATCCTCACAATGGATCCTATTGTACAATGCGGCTTATTCCGTCAATCGATGACCTTTTTTTGGGCACTGATCGGGAATTCTAAACTCGTTCCGAAATTTTTCTGTAAATGAGGTGAAACAGGTGCAGATCCAGAGGAGGGGGCACTGGGTGCACGCCTCCCCTTTTAGCCAAAAAATCTGCAAAATCAACCGTGAAATTCTGAAATTTGGGGCACATTTCAATATTCCTATTACAGGGTGCCCCCTCTCTCTTTTCCCAAATCCTGGATCTGCTCGTGCGAAAATTTCAAGTGCTGCCTCTGTGGATTTCATATACTGTTACTAATGTCACCACATCTTGTTTGAATCCAATAGCTTCCTTTTCACTTAACTTTTGACATGTTTGAGCATCCATTCTTGAAGTTGAATCTGTTGACTGCTTTCACTAAACAGTAAATTCAAAGCACTGGAAACTTTAGGGACAAACCAGCACAGAGTTATGCATAGAACAACTTTCACTATACCTGTGTCTGTCACCTTCATGTATTGTGTGCCCCTTGGACCAACAGTGACTGACCATGCTGACTATGAAAGCCCTGTAGAACTTGGACTGTTGGTAGGTTGCCGTGTTGATCTTATTGTAGAAATACGTAAAAAATGAGTGTAACACCTTGTTGTAGATCAACTGTTTATTGGTCCGAGGACCCGATACAAGCTTTCGACACTTACTGTGTCTTCATCATAACTTGGACTGGTTTATTTTGTGTGTGATCACTCTGCGCTGGTTTATACCTCAAGTTTCCAGCCCCTTTACAAACTCCATGCATGTGTTACTATGCAGTTTGATTGCCTTCTTCAACCAACTAACGACCTAATCTCTTACGAATGACAATGGAAACAAGGGAATCAGTTGATGGTCACTTTTCAGGCTAGTCACGAATTGGCTACATTGTTGTTTAAAACCTACACATGTATTATGGTACCATTAACTTCAATGCATTTTCCATTTGGTTAAAGGCATCATTACAAGTCACTTAACAGGCCTCTGTTTATCACTCAGGCCACCTGTGGCCAACTGTCAGTGGTTTTCAGTAGGTTAAGATGTGTTCTCCCAAACTGCCTCCTGAATACTGGTACTACCTATATTTGGTAGATCTGACCAGGTTTGCACTTAGAATGTTAGATACTTGCCCTCTCCAGTCTACTCCACTTTGTGCTGTCAAAATGTTACAGTAGATTCTGGATGTTGATCCATGTTATCAAGTAGGCTCACCTCTTTCACTGAGACAGGAATTCATAGGTGATACAACAAAAACGTCCACGTTATATTATCATAACTGCATGAATTTTTTCTCACTCCTGCATCTTGTGAAAAGAAATTTACATGCCTGTAACTATAGAGGTCCTTCACGTGACCTCACACTTCCATGACGACATGATGCCGCCATGTTAATGGCCATCCAAATGTCAAGCGACATCACGGCATGAACACAGCGTCAGCACACAGGTCATAATGACATCAAAATGACATGACGTGACAGTTTTGACGTCACCAGCCCACATCTTTGCAGTCACGTGACAGTTGTGATGCCAGTGAAGAACCTCTGTATGATTGTCTTGCCCAGACACTCTCCATGCTTAACTGATCTTGCCTTAAGTCTAGAGTAATTGAAGAAGTTCTGTGTCCAGAGTTGTCTCACCCACAGGTTCCTCCTGCAAACTTGAAACTGACCTCTTCTTCGACCGCTGCGTAACTGTCTCCGTCTCTTCCAGACAACCAATGGACCCTCGGATGTATACAGCGCCATCTCACAGGTCGATTCGCAACGGGCAGAACCAGAGAAGATCCGTCTGTGGCGAGAGGAGCAGAAGATAAGGCTTGATGAGAAAGGTTTGTGTCCACAGATCTTACGTGAAAATGAAAGTGTGCGGCAACGAAAGAGAAGGTTTTGAGGTTATTTCTGAGGATCAAGATGCCGCCGCTTGCCCTGATATGACGGGGAAGTTGGGTCCATAGTCTTGGGTGAGAGTAAGCGAAGGCTGCATCTCCATGAGTAACAGTCCTACTCCTAAGCCACAACAGCAGTTTGTCGTTATAATAGTGGACCTAAGGCCCAGGGTTCGTTTAGGGTGGTACCCTGAAGGCTTGCCCTGATATGACAAGAAAAGGCACGGCCATGGGTATGAACTGACCTACTCCTCGGCCGCACCAGGAGTTTGTCATGAGCAGACCCACAACATTCTTTGGATGGTAGGCCTCAATCAGTTAACTTATGCAGTTCTCATGATAACAGTGAGTCCTGTACAAATAAGTGTCATTTACCTCGTCATTTCAGATGCTGAAGCCGAAGAGAAGAAACATGAATGGCGCGATGTCGCTAGGAAGGAGTTGGAGGACTGGTACAAGAAACGTGCCGATCAGCTGGAGAAAGCCACAGAGACAAACCGGTACGTATTTCCGGCGTGTCAGTCGGTCATCGTGGTCGTCTGCTGCAACTGCTTTCATTCGTGTGTTGATTTCTGATGTGTGCCTTCCTTAAACACGCACTCCAGCAAAGAAGATTGCTACGATCTCTTCAAAATGATAGACAGTGCCAGCTCATAGCCGCATCGAGCGAGTGACGACTGATGTCTGCCACTCAGCGTAACGTGACGGCACACATGGAGCATTCTTCTTGTCCTGTCCTCCTCCAAAATTTCCCCTCGACTCACATGATAATTATTCCAGTTCTGTTGTGTAACCAACCCCTTTCCTTTGTGAAAAGAAAGGCTTCTTTCTTCCACGTGTGCTATTCCTACATGTATCAACATTCAGTACCTGTGAAATTGTGTACATCTCGATCATCTTTAGCAAAGTCAATGAAATAGATTTCAAATACTTGATGAACTTAATTAGAAAATAATCCAAGTTCTGGAGTGTTCTATTTGAATTGAAACCGCTTGGAGAATGTCCCAGGTACTGGTACTGACTGACTTACTCCTCTACCTTCTCTGTCAAGTGCACCCTCTCTCATGTGTAGGCTCTGCCCCTGGCCTTGAAACGATGATGAAATAACACCATGCCTGCTGTATATCGTTCTGCTTCTTTAACTGCCTAATAGAAGGCGCCACCGAGCCAGCTTCAGCTGCCATCTCAAGAACAAGATGTGGGTGTGCTTGTCACATGGGTCATTATGAATGTGTGACTGCATGTTCGCAGGGACAGTGTCAGGAGCTACTGTGGGCACGAGATGAAACTGCGGGTGTTGGTCAACTGTGCTTGATTTAGTTCTATCCAATGAGTGCCAAATAGCTCTTTTCACAAAGCAGGAAGAAACTAGAGTGCCTTGAGAAAGTGGTATGAAGTGAATTTATCAAATCATGGTCGTCATGGTTTCATCCTGGCATCGTCCCTGCCAGATTTTCTGCTTCCGCTGGTCACATTTTTTTACATTTTGATTCCAGGGTGAATCAAGCCGAGTTTCTGAAGGAGCGCGAGTATGTAAACCCTCTCTCCTCTGGGGGCAGGCTGTACACCATCTATTACTGTTTGTCATTATTATTGTCTGTTTGTAACTTTGTGGGCTGTTAGACAAAGCCGAAGTTTGCCACGGCCATCTCAGGCTTTTGAGGTCAAGGTCATTCTGGCTTTTGTATTCATAATCTCTATGACCTAGATCCCAAGGTCAATCAGGCTTTGAATCCAAGGTCATTCTTGCAAGGTCAGAGTTCAAGGTCATTCTTGTGTTGCACTCAAGGCCGTTCTGGCATGTCTGGTCATGAGTTCAAGGCCATTGTGACTTTGACCTTGAAGCCATTTGGGTATAGAGTTCAAGGTCGTTTTATCATGTTGTAACTGAATCTTGCACTTGTAAGGTGTTGTTGAATTGCACTTGCATGTTTCTGTGTTGATTGAAGACCCTGGGAATCGAGCTGGGACACCTAGGCAACATGGCAGGGTGAAACCTCCCAGAAATGCTCCATTTATAGTCTTCTACGTTAGGAATCTATGGAGTTGTAATACTCTGAGCAAATTCTGTAAGAGAACTTTACCATGTCAGGCGCGGATCCAAGGGGGGCGCACCCGCCGCATGCCCCCCTTTCGGCCAAAAAATCTTTAAAATCGACCATGAAATTCTGAAATTTGGAGCAAATCATTGAAATTCACCGCAGATTTCAATGCTTCTAGCACAGTGCGCCCCCTCTTTCCCGAAATCCTGGATCGTCCCTGCATGTTTACCACATTGACAATTTTGATGACACATGCATGAAAAACTCGGTGTTTGTTTCAACACATCAGAGTGCAGGGTTCAACAACTTGACAACTCCGACCGGTTGGTGTTTTTCCCTTCCAGTTTATAGCAATATTCATCTGTTCAGTTTAGCATAGTTCCAGGTGTTACATTATCATGTTTTTTATTGCCTAAGTTTATTTGGGCATTTTGATGTTGTAGCAATGCTTTTAGACTAGTTCTGTTTTTGCAGGGGGCTTTGTTTGTACATGTATTCCATGTAATGGCATCATTTACAGCATTATCAACTTCTCTATTATAGCAAATCTTTTTCTACAACCAGTTTTATTTGACTAGTATTAAGGGAATTTTCCCTTTTCCTTCAACGAATTTCACTTTCAGATTTCTGGTGATAGGCGTCTCCCTTTCAAAGTTCGGTCTGATTTGGCGACTACATGTAACGCCACCTTCTGTTTATTTTATTTACTTCCCGTATATTGACGATGCTAGTTTCTTCTCTTACTCTATTTCTTCCTGTAATCATGGAATGTTTTCTTGGTTGTTTTATACTTCTGAATTCTGAAGTGGTCTCGGGAATTCTCCAGTTTTCAATTACACTGTTGATAAAATTCATCGGGTTCCACGCTCACCTTTTCCCGAAACAAAACTGAACTTTTGTGAGCAGCTGAAATGAGCCATTTGCCGTAACTTTAGCCCCATTTGATGGTCTTCATACATGTGTTACTTACTGATAAGAAAATTGAGTATATTTCACTCTGTTGTTCTCCGTGTGGGCATGATGCATGACTTTGTTGTCAGGGGCTGTGGGTCTCAGTGTTTTAATGCCAGATACAACTGCTCTATCCGATTCCAAATGCAGCAAATTCTGAACTTCTGATTTTCTCTTTTCAGGGCTGCTGAGCAGGCCTTTGTCCAGGAACGCGATGAAAAGATTCCCGGCCACGAATGGGAACGAATCTGCCGTCTTTGCGATTTCAACCCGAAAAATTCCAAGAACACGAAAGATGTGTCGAGGATGAGGTCTATTATTCTCCAGCTGAAACAGACGCCGTTGGTGCGATAATTCTACTGCCGCTGGTTCTCCAGACTTTCGTGAACTTTGTGTCAGAAATCTCATTGACCTTTGTTTGGTTCATGTCACCTCTGTGAAGGATTCAAAGCCTGTTTCCACTGGAACAGTTTCCGCAGCGATGTGCGGCGCCGGGGCGGTTTTCACAGGCATTGGGATAATTAGCACGCCATGTATTGTTAAACCATCGAAGGATTATCCAAAACCCTGTGAAAAAAAACCCGGCACCGCAAACCGCAGTGGAAACCGGTCGTGGAAACAGGGCTTCATTGTCAGTTTTTCTGTTCAGTCATGTTCATATTAACACTTCAGTTTGGAAATATCTCCCAAACTCTGCGACTCGGTTCATTGTGCAATTTTCCATAATACAAAATGTTAAAAAAGGAGTAGTGGAGTAGGACTTGAGGAGATATTTCCATGGGTGATAACATGGGCATGGCCGTTCATTATCTGTATATGATATGAGTGTAGTTGTATCATTGATAGACTGTCAAAGTGTTTGGACATCTAAGTTCCCTGACTGAACAGTAGTATTTCATTGGAAAATACGTCGCTTTATCAGCGTACACAATTCACCGTGAACTGGGAGAACTTTTTGTGGCCACGTTTAATCTTTGTCATTCTTTCAATAGCTGTTCAGTTCTTTTCATATTCCTTTAGAAATGATGTGTAAAATAGATGATATTTAAGGCAGATATCCTAGTCACATTTAAAAGTCTGTAGGTTTCCGATTGTATTACTGTTACCTAATGGGGATTCCTAATGGGAATTTTTCCGATGTCAAAGAAAACATCTGCAGGCGCAGATCCAAGGGGGACACACCCGGCGCATGCCTCCTCTGTCGGCCAACAAATCTGTAAAGTCGACCGTGAAATTCTGAAATTTATATTTCAATGTTTCTAGCACAGTGCGCCCCCTATTTTCTGAAATCGAACGAGGAAAGGACTGTGTTGGAACGCAATGGACACACTTGGCCAACTCTTCACCAGCCAAGCTGAGCTGACTCGCATCCTGTGTCAAACAAGTGGGAGAGCTGCAGCAGAATACCGGTAACCCAGTATTGATTGCTTCATCACTGGTAAATTCCAGATCGGTATTTTGGCCTTGGCTTCATCTCACATTGTTCCATTTGTGAAAAAAAACAATACTTCTCAGAAAACTTCTCAGAGATTGACATACTGTAGCAAACATTCCATTGACTTCATATTAACAGAAGCCAGGGCCTAATACCTTTCCCAGCTCCTCGTGCCCCTCAAAGTTTGTACTGCCCGCAAGGCAAAGTCAATGACTGTGACAGGAAAAGGTAATTTTGCAGGGAGTCTCACTCAGGACTCGGAGTCTGCCTCTCATGAGTATAACTCTGTTAGTGTGAATTCTTATGTTGCGAGGTTTGGTCTGGTTTCATCTAGAGTTAGATTGTGAGAGGAAAAAGTTATTGTGTGGACAAAATGTGTATATGTATATGAATGAAATAAATGGATCAAAATGGTCAAATTGTCTTTTCGTATTGTTGAATGACACTTTTGAATTTGATTGAGGTCATCTCCTGTTGGTGCAGACATCCCTGGTTGTGTCTGTGTGGACATGTTGGAGTCTCTCGGTGTGGAGATGTGTGCCTGGAGACAGACCCATGGAGAGGTGTTTTGCCCCAAGACCAAGGAAGCCTGAAAATATAGGCCTTTGCTCTGTGGAATTTAGCCGGCTTCTGGCAAGAGGGAGTAGCGATTGAAGCACCTAATGAAATCTCAGTCACTACTAGGGATTGTCTTTGATGGCGCTGCCCCCCCCCCCACAAAAAAACTTGGTTACCCCAGTCAAGTGGGAGTACCACTTTATTAGGAGCAGGAGTGCTAATTTATTTATTTTAAAAGCATTAAGGGCCATTTCCATGGAAACAGGTAAACTGAGCATAAATTTGAAATTCCCGCGAATGACGTCAGTTGACCTTCAGAGCACATGGTTCCCAGCAGGCTTTGCGACCAACAAGATGTCGTACGCCATGTTGTGGTAGAGAGAATGTCAGTCGTGTGAAATCGGGAGTCATCACGGTATGTAGGACAAGAAATCGAAACAATTGAGATATTGTGCATATAGTATAGAATATCAGCTATAATATATGTTTGTATTTTTTGCATCTGATGAAATGCCACTGCGCCAGACGCCCCTGAATGCACCCTATTCTCCATATCATTTTCTGTGTACAGTGCGTATGCAAATGTGTGCATAAGAATGGGAAGCGCAGTGCACTCAGCACTGTCTGTTTACAAGTATGGTGGCGCGTTGTAATAATGCGCCGTCTTTGTTGTCTGTATTTTGCAGACTGATAGTATGAACTATCCATGCCCACAAGTATGAGTGAAGCTGCCTGGGACGACTCACACGTAGTAACAATGAACGGAGCTAGAACCATGTCAGTCCGGCATCATACGCAGGGGGTTCGGTCACAAGACGACGCAATGGTGGGGTACTTTTTCCAGCGCCCCCAAAATGAACCAGCCCCTCAATACAGTAAAATGAGATGGGCGCCAGGCGATGATAGCAGAATTGAGCAGGTATGTTCCATGTCAAATCGATGTCAAAAGCTCCCTTTTAATTGTAGTTTTGCAGAAGTATGATGTTGTGGTGGAAGCCATGCCCCAAAATCAAAACAAATGAAAAATGTTTTTGTGTGGGATGTGTATCCTGCATGCATGTGTGCATTGACTTGTGTACATTTATGTACAGTTCATTTTCATGTGCACAAGAAGGGGGACAACAACACGCCAGGTAGGCCTAGGCTGTGAATAAGTTTTACTGTTGGATGTTTTCTGTGTTGATCATGTGACTCTGTCGCTGATTTTGATATCCGATTGTCATCATTCACATTTGTCACTTTGGCCTCAGCAGTCAGTAATGTGGTTGGAAGAATCCCAATTAGGCCTAGGCCTACCCGACCGGTAGAGCTAAACTTCAGAATCCCCAATCGGAATCTTATGGCGCACAATGGAAATCGATTCTTTGATGTGGCTTATTCCGTCAATCGGCAACCTCGTTTTGAGCACTGATCGGGGATTCTAAATTTGTTCCGGGGATTTGGCCTAGTGGGGATTTGAAGATGGGGATTTGGCCTATGCCGCCTAGTGGTTAAGGTGTGCTGGCGATTGATGCCTGACATGCCTGATGCAAGGGTCCGTGGGTTCGAATCTGGTAGGAAGCCATGTCTTTCACCTTAGAAACCCGTTTCTATTTCATGTTTTCATGTTCTGATTCTATATAAAATAATGATGAATCAGATTTACAATGCATGTTTCAAGAGAGTGGTCACTCTCTCGCCCTTAGCCCAAAATTCCTTTCCCATTTTGATTGAGATGATTGACAGGTCCACCTTCTGTAGGACTTGTTTTGTTCAGGGAGTGATGTCCCTTGCTAGCTTTAAGAGACTGGAAGTGGTATTTTTTCATGTGATCAGGGTTCGTACACATCCTGGAAAACCTGGAATGTCATGGAATTTTGAGTTAAACAAAATGGAAATCCAGACCTGGAAATCCTTGAAAATCAGCGAAATTACCAAGATGTCCTGGAATTGTCATGGAAAATCCAGTCCCTTTCAAAAAAGAAAACAAAATAATTCTATGTCCCGATGTGCTTAATCCCCACCCCCAGGTCTCTGACACCTCCCCAGGGCTCTCAATGACCCGAGGTCTCGGGTCAGATACGCACAAAGTTCATAGTCTGATGCACAATAAAAACCAGCAGGAGTCAGTGTGACGCACGAAAATTCACCCAATGTTGTGAATTGACCATGGTTGACCCCTGACTTCTGAGGGCTGACCCCAGAAAAAAAATACACAGAAGTCTCTGACCCTTCTACTGAAAACTCCAGTGAGAGCCCTGCCTCCCCACATCAATTTCGCGGAAAGTCGTTATGGGAGAGTACATGTACTTGAAACTTTGTGCTTTCCATGCCGCAGAGTGTCCTGGAATTTTGCCATTCCTGCCCTGGAAAGTCCTGGAAATTTGGGAGACAGGAGGTGTACAGACCCTGTGTGATGCACTGATAGACTTTGTGAGGGAACTTGAGCAGCAGGAGAAATTCTGCAGTCAGTGATGATTGACCTTGGGCTGCATTCATGATATCCTCATTTGAAAAGATAGGTCTTCCTTGATAGCCATCTGACTGGATGACATGATGGCATGAATGCTGTGTTAGAATCCATGCTGTTTGAATCCAGCCCAGGCCATATGGGATTTCATCCCCGGCTCTTCACTCCATCGCATGCTGTGGTGCCTTGTGCCTTGTTTCTTTGCAAGGGCAAGTAAAAGACCCTGCATCCAAGTGAGGAGCAGAGTAGCTTGAGATGGCCTTCTCTGTACTAACAGGCCAATAATGCTATGGCTGGCTTGGGCCCTCATGGAAAAATCAACAAATACAAAATGTTGTGTTCAAATCTTGTTCTGCCATATGCAGGATGGGACTGAATTTCAATACAAATGGGGAAAGATTTGAGCTGTTTGTCTTTGAAACAGCTTCATGAGTAAAAGCAGAGCATATTCTGGACAGTCAACTTGTCTTCAGGTGGAAAAGACTTCCAATGAATGAGATCACCTTGTTGCTCTCCCCATCCATTTAATCCCATGCAAATTTCAACAGTGGAAGTGGAGAATCCATGCCTCTACAGGCTTTGCGACCAACAAGATGTCGTACGCCATGTTGTGGTAGAGAGAATGTCAGTCGTGTGAAATCGGGAGTCATCACGGTATGTAGGACAAGAAATCGAAACAATTGAGATATTGTGCATATAGTATAGAATATCAGCTATAATATATGTTTGTATTTTTTGCATCTGATGAAATGCCACTGCGCGAGACGCCCCTGAATGCACCCTATTCTCCATATCATTTTCTGTGTACAGTGCGTATGCAAATGTGTGCATAAGAATGGGAAGCGCAGTGCACTCAGCACTGTCTGTTTACAAGTATGGTGGCGCGTTGTAATAATGCGCCGTCTTTGTTGTCTGTATTTTGCAGACTGATAGTATGAACTATCCATGCCCACAAGTATGAGTGAAGCTGCCTGGGACGACTCACACGTAGTAACAATGAACGGAGCTAGAACCATGTCAGTCCGGCATCATACGCAGGGGGTTCGGTCACAAGACGACGCAATGGTGGGGTACTTTTTCCAGCGCCCCCAAAATGAACCAGCCCCTCAATACAGCAAAATGAGATGGGCGCCAGGCGATGATAGCAGAATTGAGCAGGTATGTTCCATGTCAAATCGATGTCAAAAGACCCCTTTTAATTGTAGTTTTGCAGAAGTAAGATCCTGTGGGAAGCCATGCCCAAAATCAAAACAAATGAAAAATGTTTTTGTGTGGGATGTGTATCCTGCATGCATGTGTGCATTGACTTGTGTACATTTATGTACAGTTCATTGTATACTCTTTACATGGCATGTGCACATGAAGGGGGACAGCAACACGCCAGGTAGGCCTAGGCTGTGAATAAGTTTTATTGTTGGATGTTTTCTGTGTTGATCATGTGACTCTGTCGCTGATTTTGATATCCGAGTCATCATTCACATTTTGTCACTTTGGCCTCAGCCAGTCAGTAATGTGGTTCAGGTTGGAAGAATCCCAGATAGGCTAGGCCTACCCGACCGGTAGAGCTAAATAAACTTCAGAATCCAGAATCGGAATCTTATGGCGCACAATGGAAATCTATTCTTTGATGTGGCTTATTCCGTCAATCGGCGATGTCTTTTTGAGCACTGATCGGGGATTCTAAATGTGTTCCGGGGATTTGGCTTAGTGTGGATTTGAAGATGGGGATTTGGCCTATGCCGCCTAGTGGTTAAGGTGTGCTGGCGATTGATGCCTGACTTGCCTGATGCGAGGTCCGTGGGTTCGAATCTGGTTGGAAGCGATGTCTTTCACCTTAGAAACCCGTTTCTATTTCATGTTTTCATGTTCTGATTCTATATAAAATAATGATAAATCAGATTTACAATGCATGTTTCAAGAGAGTGGTCACTCTCTCGCCCTTAGCCCAAAACTCCTTTCCCATTTTGATTGAGATGATTGACAGGTGCACCTTCTGTAGGACTTGTTAGTTTTGTTCAGGGAGTGATGTCCCTTGCTAGCTTTAAGAGACTGGAAGTGGTATTTTTTCATGTGATCAGGGTTCGTACGCATCCTGGAAAACCTGGAATGTCATGGAATTTGAGTTAACAAAATGGAAACCCAGGCCTGGAAATCCTTGAATGAAAATCAGCGAAATTACCAAGATGTCCTGGAATTGTCATGGAAAATCCAGTCCCTTTCAAAAAAGAAAACAAAATAATTCTATGTCCAGAAGTGCTTAATCCCCATGCCCAGGTCTCTGACACCTCCCCACATCAATTTCGCGGAGAGTCGGTATGGGAGAGTACATGTATCTTGAAACTTCGTGCTTTCCATGCCGCAGAGTGTCCTGGAATTTTGCCATTCCTGCCCTGGAAAGTCCTGGAAATTTGGGAGACAGGAGGTGTACAAACCCTGTGTGATGCACTGATAGACTTTGTGAGGGAACTTGACCACCTAGAGGAAGTCTGCAGTCAGTGATGATTGACCTTGGGCTGCATTCATGATATCCTCATTTGAAAAAAGAGGTCTTTCTTGATAGCCATCTGACTGGATGACATGATGGCATGAATGCTGTGTTAGAATCCATGCTGTGTGAATCCAGCCCAGGCCATATGGGATTTCATCCCCGGCTCTTCACTCCATCGCATGCATGTGGTGCCTTGTACCTTGTTTCTTTGCAAGGGCAAGTAAAAGACCCCATCCAAGTGAGGAGCATGAGTAGCTTGAGATGGCCTCCTCTGTACTAACAGGCCAATAATGCTTTGGCTTCGGCCCTGACGGAAAAATCAACAAATACAAACTGCTGTGTTCAGATCTTGTTCTGCCTTATGCTGGATGGGACTGGATACAAATGGGGAAAGATTTGAGCTGTTTGTCTTTGAAACAGCTTCATGAGTAAAAGCAGAGCATATTCTGGACAGTAAACTGTCTTGAGGTGGAAAAGACTTCAAATGAATGAGATCATCTTGTTGCTCTCCCCATCCATTTAATCCATAACATGAAGTCAACTCCCAAAATTTCGCATATTTTCGACCCCAAGCGGGGTCTTCCTCAGGCACTTTTCAGTAAAGGAACTCCAGAGGAGAATCCCATGCAAATTTCGACAGTGGAAGTGGAGAGTCCATGCCCC